>LJIJ01000228.1:0-168580 GCA_001718145.1 Orchesella cincta | reverse complement strand
TTTCTTGGCACTTTCACAGGCGGAGAAGCCCTCACAAGTGTTTAGTCTGTTCGAAGGCATTTTCCCAATCATCAAATTTGATCACGCACTCCCGAAAGCACACGGGTTTTAAGCCCTTTGCTTGTGAGCTTTGTGGAAGAGCTTTCCAGCGCAAAGTTGATTTGAGAAGGCACAGGTGGGTTGCATCATTTTAATGAGCTACAAAGACTCTTGTCCTTGTCTCAGTATTATTATGATTATGCCAGTTTTTGATTGCTTGTAGCTTTCGAGATTAAATTTAATTCCGTAGCTAATTTTCGCAGCTGCTTGATTTAAGCGTCGGATCCAATCAGAGTCGTGAAATCACATTTTCTCAATTTTTATTTTCAGGGAAACTCAGCACAACGAAGTTTCAGCAAGTTTTCTTAAAAATCTTCATCATGCACAACCCCTCCAACACTAGAAGAAGGAAAGATGAAAATTATCATGTAATCAATTGCTTCCCACCCAACCCAAAAAATCAGCCAGTTAATTTCATGGAGATTATTAAGATGATGCACTATTTTATAATGGTAAAACTATATACGTAGTAGAGGTGTGTACAGCAGAACTTTGTTGTGATTTTCCAAATTCATCATAAGTAAAAAACTCACGTAATTTTCGGTAGTTGAATTAAAAACCACCTGAATATTTACTTAGCATCCAAAGAAATACTTATAAGATATACACTTTTCTCAACTATTAACGTTGATACGTTGTGCTTTTTGTTCGATCGCATACAATTATTACAACTACCTTAATTCACTGAATGATCTCGCACAGTTTAAGTCTCAAGTGTATATAAGTGTAACACATAAAAAATTATACCAAATCTTTGCATACTTTCGGCAATCGTTTTTCCTAGATGTTTCCTATACTAGAAAAGAATACAATTTTATGTGGTTGCTAAAATATTAATTCATAATTATTATTAGTGATTAAGCTAAGAGTAAAAATGTGTTGTTGCGTTGAGCTCTGTATTTGATTTTATGAATGGGTGAAGAAAAAAATGTTAACATACGTAATCTTGATTCCTCCAGGAATAAAACGCAATCTCAATCATTATACACAATGAATAATGAATAAAGTAAAGAAAAAACCATTTCTGATAATTGAGAATTGAGTTCTGCACGTTTTAGCCATGCTTGGTGTCTTTTTTTATTTATATAGGATTCTTTTCCGGCTCGCTCGCCTCCGTGTTTTTTTCCGGTAGCGGGTGATCCTCCTCATAATTTTTCTCTTTTGACAGATTTACAAAATCATTGAGCCATTATCATAATTTCAACTATAAACCGAGAATCCCAATGCATAAAAAATGAGGCTTGTGATATTTATGTGATAGAGTTCTACGGATGATGAGGATAGGGTTGTTCATCTCCATCAGTGTTGTGTTTTTAGGGAAAAAAGCAAAGGCAAACCATATCTCACAGGCTGAAGCTTCGCTCCTCCACATGAGCATACGATCCATCTTAGGGAACAGCGACAAGCCGTGTGCCGACTGCCGTCTCGAATGATGTTGATGATATTCTATATAATATGGTAAACACCAGTAAAAAAGGCGCTATGACCCTTTTATTACCACACAAAAAACCAAGTTAAGTGAATCTCCTCGCTTTCCACTCCGGTCTTTTTAAAGGCAGAAGAAAACTTGTTTAATTCATAAATACAAAAGCAACTATATGCTTTCACTCGACTTTGTTGGCTCATCCTATTTTTCTTCTTGAATCCGACAGCGCAGCAGCTTCTCCGCTTTTTTGAATCATGGATGTGATATGGATATTCATATTATATGTAAAAAAAAAAAGTATATGAGGATGGTAAGGAGATGAGTTTTTCAATCTAGTAAATGCCCTGATCTGGTTTACATCTAAAACGATGGCTCTCACATTAAATATTAACTAGCGTAAATGCGGTTTCGCCAAGTCATCATAAATATATCACCCGTCTAATCTTGTACGTAGGAAGATCACGCGTATATGGAGAATCCTCATGTGAGGGAGTGCGTTCAACTATATTTTTGTAGAAAGGATTTTGGGGGATTATGCAATGTGATGTATAGATTCTGATGTACAAGCGTGTGATACGATATGATGTGGAGTTGAAAGAAAGTTGGGTATTTACAAAGCTGGAAAAGTAGCAAATGATGCGACGAATCAAGTGGAAAGGAGTAACAAACTAGGAATAATAAGCTACTGTGCCAAGTATTGGTGGACGAACTAAAGTATTGTTTTTATTCGCTCAAGTACACGCACTTTTTCTTGTGTATTAGATTTTCTTTGATTGTCCATTTTGGTTTCAAATATTGATTTTAGCAAATAGACCGCATTATACAACGAAACACCAGAGCATTTTGTCAATTAAGCAAGTTTCAACGCCAACAAAACGCATCCTTAAACTTTAAAAATATACATAATCAAGTAGGTTTCGTTGAAAATGGTATGCAAAATGATTTCCTAACTAAAGGTTTGTTTACTAAATACTCAAGTAAAAACACAAGCGAGAGTGTCATATGTTTACGCAAGACCAATTTAAAATTGTACAGCCATGGTATAGGACTTTCACTCTTTACATATTATTCAGCCCATGTAACAAATGCATTGTATTATACTCTTAACTGCACAGGCATGCACAACTGCATGCATTAGTAAACTGGGAATAATCGTAAGAGATAAACCGTAACTTGGTTTTACAACTATAAAATAAGATAGTCATAATATCATCCAGCTTAATGTCCATCCAACCATTGCATTTTCTACATACTTATTCCATCCTTTCCTTAAGTATTCTTTGAGGAATCTTGGATGAAGAGAGTGAGTCTCGCAACTCGGAAGAGAATCCTTGATAAATGTTATTCCCAAACAACACACTTTGTTCTCAAGGGATTTACTATATTGTGGAGAAAGAGGTAAAAAGGTAAGGAGAGGGGATATGAAAATCGAAACAGGAAAAATGGAGAAAAGAACAACTTTTTTTCTGAATTTTAGATTTTTTTTCTCTTCTTGTTTTCAGTCCTAGAATTGGAATAGCACCACTTGTTTCTCATTTAGGAGTGCTGGCAGTCATCTCACGTAGTTACATCTAAAATAATAACTTTACGCTTAAAAACTTGGTTGTGTTTCTGAGCTAACATAATTTGATACCCGCTGAGGGACTTGTAAGTTTCTTTCTTATCGCTCTTTCCCCAACTCCTTGGAACGGCTCTCTCTCCATTGCTTTGTGTAGGTTGAGAGGGAGCAGTGAATGAAAAGAGCATTTTTACGTGTGTATATTATTTCCCTTGCTTTTATTTGCTCTTTTACATTTTTATCATGAACAAAGGAACAACGAGACGAAAAAGGTTTCATAAAATCCTAGAAACAATATAGTTCTCAAAGTCCCTCCAGCTTCAAGAATAGGTTTGCTTTCTTGTTCATTTCATTTCAGAGCCAAGCCAAGCCAGGTGTATAAAAAAGCTTAGTTGTTCACAAAGAAAAGATTGCGAATGAATATGTTAAGGAGGTTGGAATAACAATAAGAATATAAATGGTGAATGAAATCATATCCCCTTTTTTGCTTTGTTTTCTGGATTTTCATCTTTTTTTTTTCAAAGAAAAAATCTAGCAAATACAAACTTACATTCCGCTTTTTGACTGCAAAGGAAGAACAAGATCCATGATGATTATAATCATTAGCTAAAAATTTTAATAAATATGACTAACACTTTGGTGAAGAGGAGCAAAACATTTTTAGTAATTCATTGGGACTCTCTGTTCCATACACAATTTATCAAAGTTGAGTATTTCATCTTGTCATGCCACGGAACAACTTTTCTTTTTCAGTTAATTCATTCATTAAACACGAGAGGAGTAGGGAGGATGGATGGACCGGATGTAAACATGCGAGTTGGTATGCCCAAAAATATTTTTAATTTGGGTATTGTTTTGCATGAATTAATCCCAGAGTTTTAAGCATCTACATTTTATAAATGTATCCACTCAGGTGACATAATTTGGTTGATATGATTAGCTAAGATGGATTACTTTTATGAACTAGCACAAAAACTACAGATGATCCTCGGACATTCAAAATTCATTACATTATGTTTAGAGAATGCCACTCGCAACTCCACTCGACTCCTCCAAACAAAGGGAAGGGAAAACAAGTTTAATCAGTTTTACTAATTAGGTTGATTAACATGAAAAGAAGGATAAACTTTTTGGACCGTATGAATAAATAAATAAATGAAAGAAGTGGCAGGCAGGAGTAACAGCAGCCTCCTTTTCACAAATGGATTGTACACTAGCGTGTAAAAATTCGTGCTCTTTTATGATCATCAAGGAAAGAGGAGGAGGCAAGTTTTTGTCAGTCATAAAATATTTACAGGCTCATTAACAGTGAGGAGAATCTACATGCCGAAAATTAGTCGAATCCATTAAGCACGTTAAGGGATGGGATAAGCTCGGAGGAGTGATGCTACGGACAGTGTGCTCTCTCCGCTAACTCAAGTTGGCAGGGAAGGAGTGGAAAAGGGAAAGTTTTTTTTGGGCTCGTGAACGAACGAACGAACCACTGGTTTTTTCATTGTTTCTGCTTTTTAGTAGATGTTGTTGTGGCGTGATATTATGTATATCTCATGATGATGATGATGATGATGATTATGATGAGAAAAGAAAAAGAGGCGACGGCTGCTGCTCTAACCCAACTGCCATACCATTGTTGCTTTTTCGGGAGGGATGGCGAGAATAAGAGGGAAATTAGTGGACTCAAAAGCGAAGGAAAGACCCTTCCTCTTTCATGCATTTTTATAAAGCATTACATCACACTTCTTTCTCACTTTAAAGCCTTGAGATCATGTTCATTCTTTTGAAGCCTGTGAAAGGTATAACAACATGCATTAATGACTGATTGTGTGTGTGAGTAGGAATAGGCGCAAAGTTAATCTGACATGAAGCATGGAGAAAACTTGAGCTAAAATATAATCACCAAAAATTAAAAATTGCATTATTAATCAGCAAGTTGCAAAACACGCTCCAGTTTAAACAAAAAATCTAGTATACAACAAAGCATCAAAGATATTTGGAAGGTAAGTCTATACGCAGTGGTGTGAACGTATTTTTACTAAAGCTATGAGTAAGGTAGTTTTTCAATATCAGTATTTGTAGAATGTATGGATCAATACAAGTAATACGTACTAGTTGCGATTTGCTCAGATCTGCAAGTATCATTATCACACTCGTAGAAAAATTACATTTTAAACGTCGATATAAGAAGTATTGAATTTAAAATTTCACATAACTCTGTAGGTCATTTATTTATGAGGTCATCTAGTCGACGTGCAAGAAATAAATAGTAAAGCATTTGTATTGATAATTAAATTGGATGATTGTTTTATGTATAATTATTAATGTTATTTAAATTTACAACTTTCTTTGCAACTCGTATCATATTACTTGCACGCACGGCACAATAATCTGCTTTGTATTCAAATAAAAAATTTGTTTTGTTTAAAATTATATAGTTGTAAAATCAAGAATAAAAAGCTAACTTTACGGATAATCATAATTTCAAACTGTTTTTCTCAATTATTTATTTGATAAAATCCATTCTAAACTCCCATATCATACACTTTCATGACATGTAAATACAGTAAGGAAAATTTCCAAGCATTTTAGTCGACGAGAAAGATTACGACTCAACAGCATCTTTGTCTCTGATTATCAGCAGAAACACAAAAAGTGCACGCAACAACAGCAGCATCTCCAGACTTTTCAACTTGCAAGCAAAACTTGAATCTTATTTTATTATAGTTTTCAACTCTCTTTCTTTCTCTAAACTGCATCTTTGAATTCCTCTGGTTCCTTGCTGGTGAATCTCCTTCAACAGAAGCCATGTCAGAGTCAGAGCCATAAAGAGGCTGGATATGGGAGGAAACCTCGGCAAGACGTGTTTAAGATTTTCTTAATAATGCCACTGCTCGGTTGTACTTCGGGTTATTTATGGGCTAGTCGAGGCATGCAATTATGCGAAAGAATGCATGGAAAAATATCTATATACATTCATACACATCCAACACAACATGAAATCGTGAATACGACTGTTGATAAATCGTAAAATCCCTTTTACTTATATAATAATACACAGAGAAATTTTTGAGCAGAGAAGGATTCATCCGCTCAAGTTGAGTATTATTTTGTTGTCTGCTTCTGCTGCTTTTCTACTATTTCCCAACAAGGGAATGAGAAGGGGGTCCATACCCTCATGAAATTTGCCATCATTAAACCCTGGAATCACGCAGACAGCCGAGAATCTGATTAAAATAATTGCCTTCATCATTGCCATTCTCGCTTTCCTTCCCGGCTCACATTGACCATTCCTCTTGGAAAAGTCGCACTCTCTCTGCTCGTTGCTGACGATTGATGACCTTTAATCAAAATCAATTTTTATCCGTTTACTTATATTCGCTCTGCATGCATGCCAGCATATCACCCAGAGCCTGCTTCTGGTTGAATTGAGGAGAAAGCAGAGCCAGAAAGGTCATAAAAGAGAAAAAGAATGAGAAAATGAGAGAGAAGTGATGTGATGATGATGATCATCATCATGATCTGGGTTAGGTTAAATGAATGCAAGGTTCTGACTGAGTGTGAGTGCCAGCGACAAGGTTTATGGGAATGATAATTTTCTCTGGAACTGCAAATATCACAGACGACAATAACAACGGAACGGGAGTGAGCTCGGGTTGGAATTGGAATGACTGACTGACTGACTAACTCTCGGCAATCATCATGTTCCAGAACAACCATATAATATAATTTAATGTACATACCAGCCTTTCATTCTTCCATGCATATATAACAAGTATAAAAAAAGCTTTAGCGCAAACACATTGTTGACTTGTAATTTCATTGTAATACCACTTACTTTTTTTTTGCTTTTTGAACAGGAGCATGTATATCAAGGCCATAAGCATGTACCCAGTTTAGTAGTAGATTTGTAAGAATCCCACTCTTGACAACTGAAAGCAGGCCTTCCGTCACCATATCCCACAAGCCTGAGAGTCAACCAGCAAGCAACAGCTCACGACACACGCCGCTGATGAGGAAACGGCCCATTACACAGACATCCGCTGCTCCTATAAACACACACTCGGTGTCTCCCTACTCAAGTGTGTACACATCACTGGGAGAAAATTGTATTTGTAATGTGTACATTAGGAAGGTATACAATAATGCAATCAGACTTGAAAATGATTATGAGATGGTCGACTCGATGCTGATTTTCCTGCTCAACTTGCAAAGTCAGAGTAAAGCACAAACAAACAAAATAAACGTTATTATTTGAACCCTTTCCCTGATCTGATATTATTAACTCTCAGCCACTATATCCATGTGTAAACGATCAATAGCAACTGTGTATATTTCTCTAGAAAAAACGCATTACTTTAATGGTCGAATGAATTGCACATGGCTCTTTAGCCGATTGAAATAATACAGTTACTCCTCTCTTGTTTGCATCCACATTTTCATCATCATCATCAACCCATAAAAATTTGTTGCGTACATGCTTCTTTTCTATTTTCTCTCTGGTTGTGTTTTGTGAGTGAATTCTTTGCTTTGTGATATTTTGTGATATGGCATGATTTCCCGGTTTTCAACATGCTCAACCAGTGTTTGCACAACAATATGTGATTGTAATCCCACCCACTTCTCAAATACTCATAAAAAGGAGTAGCGGAAGGAGTCGAGGACAAGATTAAAGCGTAATGTAATCTTTCCACTACATGACATTATGGTAAAGAGCCAAGCTAATGGGAGAGAGGAGGAAGGAAACTAAACAGTTGTATAATCATTTTCATCACCATCATGATAATCATCATTTCCATGATAATGATGATAATCTAGAGAGCGAACAAAGGAGTGGAAAGGAAGGAAGGAGTGTGTAATATATATAAAATATACATGTTTATAAGGTTTTGTACAAAATGCTTTAGATTTCATTTTTCAAAAGAAAAGAATGTGTCTTGAAAGCTTATACTATTGCGAATGTGCTTTCACTATGTGTTTTGTGGCCATTTGTACGTGTCAGTTAGAGCAAAATGTGATGTAATATCTGATTGAACGAAAATCCAAGTGATTGTCTGCAATCAATTCTGGGAATGGTCTGCCTCGTCTAAAACGTCTCCTTTTCCCTATATCCCAAAGACCAGTCCATTCACTTGGTTTGTGTTTGGTTGCTTGCTTTCGCTTTTGGTCAGGTCTCTCAAGGTTTAAATTGAAGTGGAGAAAATAAGACGTTTCCCGACTCAATCGAACCAAGCCCAATCTGAGGGAATCAATGTAGAACATGAAAAGTTATCTACTATCTCTACTGCTGTTTCTTACATGCGTTTAATGGAGAACAAATTAGGGTTCGATAAATAAAAGGCCAATAAAAACATAAACCGGAAATTTCGCTTTCCTCCTCGAGTAATCCTATCCGGGAAGGAGGAGAGGGAGAAAGGAAAGAAAGTTGAAAGGAGAGAAATAAAACCCATCGACTTTTCCATAATCCCCTTCGAGAGTTCCTATCACACATACATCACGCCCATCCTACTCCTCTCTCACAATCAAGAAGCGTATACCAATATATTTATAACAGGAAAAATAACACACACGAAATTTAAGAAAGTAGCTAGGTAAACAACAGGCAACAAGAGACTATAATATTGACGTTTGGATCATCATCATTATTACAGCCGATTGCTACATTTTAACGCAACCACAAATTGAGTATATTTCTTAGAAAACCCTGCTCTCTATCACACACCTTCTTTCACCAGCAATAAAAGCATAGAATCATTATTGTTATAAATTATTTTCACCGATCATCCCTATACACTCAAGATCAACATCAGTCCAGGTCAAACCTTTTTGATTCTCTCTGAAGATAAAAAGTAATCTCGATTAGAAGTGGATGCAAGATGCATGAAACCTTAAGTATGTCCTGACAAAATGTTTGCGTGAAATATCCTCATAAACTGAGATAAGTAAAATACACTGAGGTTGTTGGCTTTAGAAGTTTTAATTCAAAATTCAACGGTCAATTCAGAACTTGGTTCTTGAAGATAAGTTTCTGTACAATCATACTGATTGTTGGTGAACATCACATTGATTCGTATCTACTTTCTTTCCTGGTACAAATATGGAGAGCACTACTTCCAGTAAACAAATACAGAGCGAACGGCATCGGACGTTTACAATATTTCATTGGATGAAACAATACATTCACTCATCGGGCTCAAAGTTGCACAATGCATGCAATCCAATCCTCATGAGATTCATGTTGTTCGTTGATGCAAAGCCGCAATTATCCCCTTTTTATGTGATACTTGGGCAAACAACCGAAGTCGTTTCATGAGATCAGGGAAAGGTTACAAATAATACATTATTTGGTTATTCGATTTGCTCCAAAATATTTCTTTCTACATCATCACATCATCATCAAGATATATAACATGTATAACTTTCTACCTCTAGACTTATACGTATCATCATCATTTAGTAAAAATCCGATGAAATGAAGGATAAAAATACACTCCCACTCGGAATGGACTGAGAGAAAAACCAAAATAAAGGAGGATTTGACATGCATGCCATGAAAATCGAGCTATTCACTTTGCTTCCAGTCCAGCTCATCTCGAAACGAGTAGGTTGACTCTACTTTATTCTTCAGCGTAAAAAGTCGTCATCATCACAACGATAGACACGCAAATCCCTAACGACTCATTTTTCTGATCATAGGCCCACATCTTCTGATCATTTATTATTCAACACTCTCGTCCAATCTCATCTACTGGATCGGCTTCTGTTTATCTAAGTTTTTTCTCTGTCCTTGTCCAGTAGTTGAAGTCGAAAGGAGTCTTCGTTTGGAATTAAACTGCTGCCGCTGTCCTACATGAATGACGTAATCCATACATTTTTAAGGGTCCTATTGGTGATGGTTTGAAAAAATTCTAAATCCTTTCGTGAGCATTAAGCGTAAAGACAAAAAGTCTTTGGTTGGTGTTTTTGTCTTTAAAGAGATTGCAATTTAGACCGTCTTTCCTTTGTACAGCGAGTAATTGAAATTTTTGAAGTTGTGCTGTGAATTTGACAACAGAAAACTTGCTTCGTTGTTGTTTTCTCTCATGTAATAAAATCCCTCAAAGATTCACTTTGAGTGATTCACATGGACATTTTCTGCTTTATTTTTGGGAGATGCTAAAAAGATCACTGTTCAGTGATGTGTTTTTGACCGTCGAGGTTTTTTGTAGTTTGTCACGTCGCATGGGATTCCTGTTTGAAGGAAAATTACTTTTTTCTCTTCAAATTTTGTTCTCTTGTCCACTCTCCTTGTCAATCAAACTCTGTTTTCCAATATGTGAAAATGAGAAAGTTGATGCCCCAAATGGATTGTTGTTTCTGACACGGACAAAGCTTCAACGTTGGGCAAGTGTCGTTGGAAAACCAAAAAGAGAAAAAACTGTTTGGGGAACGTTGCAGTTGTCACTCTGTCCAAATCTCGTGTTGTTAAACTGATACATGTATGTACATCACAGAATCCTATCTAGCTTGTAAATGCGTTCGAATCCAAAATAATTTAAAGCATAGACTTTGTTTGGTTTAAATGTTGATAATTTTTTATTGCATTTAAAAATAACTACATCCCTACATAGGTGGTATAAATGGTACGTAATATATGTTCATGGGGATCAGCAACAATCGAATTTAATCGACATATTCTTCTACTGAAACGTCATACGAATTAATTTATATTAAATATTAGCAAGGAAGGACTACATCAAGATTTTCGGGAAACCGGGGGAAAATGTTAAGAATGATATTTTATTTGGGGTGTTTGATAATGACAATATAAGCTTGAAAGCATGCCTCGTTCCTACAAGAAACACACTAAAAACAAACAAAGTTTCACCATTTTATGCACATTTACTCCGGATTCCTCTTGCCAAAGGTACTTGGAATATAAATGTACAAACAAAAAAGCAAGACAAGAGCCAAAGTGCGAAAGCGCTGCTGCTACAAGTTACATGCTACTTTCCAACTTACACAACCAACAACGCTTTACTTTCTCTCTTTGCGCAGTAATCCACTACTATTTCCTGAGGGACAAAAGATTTTCAGAAGTACAAATTTCCATCGTTTGTATAAAATAAATGTGGCGTTTTCAATGCCATATGTGCTACTTTTATCTGCGCTTTTTCTCCTCCTAAATAAAAACAAAGGTTCAAAACTAAAACTGTCTTAAAATATAACGCATATTATTTGATTCTCATCTCCACTCCTTTCTCTCCAAAACTCGAGCGCATCCAATCCCAAAGATGTGTTATGTAAATACATAAATATGCAAGGTTAACTGCAACCCCATAATATCTGGAAGAAGAAGTTATTGAGATAAAAGGATTATCTCCCGGTGAATTTTAGCTTTATATTTTTATTTGAATTGCTCTTCTTCTCCGTGAGCTCAATTTGTAAACCCAAAAAAGTCTCTTATGTACATAACCCGCTCTTTGGAGTATCCTTTGCTTAAAAAGGCCGTTAAACTTTGAAGGATGTGAATGGCTGTGGCGGAAGCAAGATTACTTTTCCCCTTTATAACCCAAAAAATAACGTTTATATCAATCTAGTGAAATTGATATCTCACTTTGTATTTTATTGTATTCCGTGTCTGCAATAATCTTCCTTTTTTACAGTTCCAAAAACCAGTCCGAAATTGGCTGTTTGAATAGAAACGTCGTGCATTTTAAGTTATCAATGCCCATAAAGTCTTGGATTCAGATGAACGGTTATCGCATCCCCGTCTCTGCTTGGGATTGGGATTCATTCCGTTTCCAGAATTGAACATAACCTAAATATGAATGTTAACCACTTTCAGCCAACCCAAGCCTTTTTTTTGGAACTATCGATCACCACTTCCCCAAACACATATGGTTGTAATACAAAGATTCTTTTGGAAAATGGGGAAAGACGAAGCCCGGAATGGCACTGCTCAAGAATTCTGATGCAAAGCAAAGGAGGAAGAAAGGCAGAAGAAGAAAACGTGATTATTTGGGAGCAGCATGAAAGTAAAAAAGCGTAAAGAGATGAGCTAGTGGTCGGGTTAGGATGATTTGATCCTTTTATTTTGGGGTCGAGAATCATTAGGATTCATTGGAAAATTCAATTGGTGAGGAGATGGAGACTGGGAATAGGGAGCAGAGGCAAAAAGTCAGGAAACGACTCCCAACAGATTAATACCGATAATCCGGCATTCGTAGTTCAAGTCAAGATGGAAGAGAGTTCACAGGAAAAGACTTTTGGTTCATGTGTATGCATGCATCTATAACTGCTTTATCATACTCAATTTCTCAAACATCCTTTTTACAAGTGAAGAAGAGAGAGAGAGAGCTATTAGGTTAGAGATCATGAGAAACTGAACTGATATATGTTACATGTTCCTTTCACAATGGATGGAGAAAATCTATTTTGGATATGCAGACTTATACAGAGCACACCAATCCACCGGGACATTTTTCATGCATACGATTCTTCCTTGACTCAGAGAGAGAGAGAGTAGACATTGGTGGCAAAAGTGTTGGCTTGGAAGAGAAAAACGGAGACGTAAAATAAATATGCTAAAGCCTCCAGCAGCAGGAGCAGCCCTTCCAACAAATTCAATTTTCTTGCCAACATCATGTAGTCAGAGTGCACATACGGGCATATTTCATGTGTAAAAGAGTCTGCCACATCAAGACATGAAAAAATGACCCCTCTTCTCTCCTTTTCACGGCTTCGTTTTCATATCTTACCAGTTTTAACAGCTTTTTCGCTCCCAGTTCTTGGAACAAGTGAAATGAATATATTAGAACTAAACATTCCAACTTCCCTTCTTCAGTTCTTTATAGGGAAACAATACTGAAAAGGAATTACAGCTTGGTTTCGGCTTGATGTAATCGAGCAAGGCAGTAAGGGAAATGGGAACATTTAAAGTGGTTGTAACTTATCTAATAATCGTCAGATTACTTACCATACCACATAACATGTAAGCTAAGTGGTTTTCAGAAAGGTAACAACACGTTCTATCCATAGAACGGCATACCTGTTTGGAACTCATCTTCATGAAGATGACGACGAGTTTGAGCCTTTTGCTACTTCCAGATGATGTTAAACGTTTCCGATTTATCCCTTACTTTCATAACCAAGCTTAATCTGGGATATTGAGACATTTGACATATTGACGTGTAGCTGACAGTGGTTATTTTACCAATGCTATTTTCGAAATCCAACACAATTAAATACATTTATGTAGGATGACATGGCAAGACAGATCTACCACAACTGTTATAATTTAATGTTACATTGTAAAAAGTACGGCGCTGCATGCATTCACAAATGAAATTGAATATAATTGTAAAACTTATAGCAAAACATACTGCTTGTTTACTATTGCTAAACTTAAATGCAGCTGGTGTTTTACTGTACATCTTTTTGATTATTATAAGGACTAGATAATCTGCACGCTTTGTTGTGTGTTGGTGTTCAATATTATCAAATACAAAAGCAGAAACGGGGTAACGTGAGACGAAGTATAATAAATAAAATTCCGTCAAATATTAGTCAAGCTAATGTAAAGGTCGTACTTAAAATATGATTGTCATTCACTATACTGAAATACTCGACTGTATGCTTAAAGTTAAATGTTAAAAATTAAATAACATCAGTCAAACATTGTTGTATACCATGTTCCAAAATATCACAAAAATTGAACAAGGGTACCATCTCACACCGATTCGGGGAAACAAAATCGAGGATTCAGATTCAGTTTTTCTTATTCACAAATGCATACACTGGGATTTCACCCAAGCAGCGACCAACCAAACGGTTGCTTTTATATGTGTACTTATAAGTTTCCCCTTTCCTTTCATAGTTCCAAAACGATATAACGATATATATGCTTTTTCTAGCAGACCGTTGCTGGAAAATATGTATATATGCGTATGTTTATGCTATCATACAACCACCCTCTTGGTGCATAGCGTAGATTTTACATTTCTATTATAAAAGGGGAAAGGATCAATCGATATTTGTCAGAGGGTACGAAGCATGTCCTATGTACAATGTTTATATCCAGTTCTGTCATATGTACCAGCCAGAACACGAGTGTTTCTGTTTATAAACATTTTCAATCTAACTTTTAGTAGCTATTAAATTACGCTAGTTTAACTATGCAAGTAAGCTTTGTACATAAACATGATGGAATCTGAACCAGAAATAGCAACAAAGGAACGTCAAGAGCGTGAGCTTCTTGAGTGGGAGCTGTCGTTGCACGGGAGTGACTTAAGGGCTCACGCTTGGTATCACGGAAACATCTCACGTAATGAAGCAGAAACTCTTCTTCAAGAAGAAGGAGAGTTTCTTGTGCGTGATTCTACTAGCTCAGGAAGACCTGGGGACTTTGCCTTGTCTTGTGTATGGAAGGGTGCCATCCTACATTTTCTGATTCAAAAGGTAGGCTAATACTGATGAATTCAATCGTAGGTAGAACAACAATGCATTGGTAATTTAATGTCACAATGATGCGTATATCTCTTTAGGATGTTCTGCAACCAAACACAATCTACGAACAACTTGGTTATCGATTTGAAAACGAAAGCTTTCCAACAGTTTCAGATCTGATAACCTATTATGTAGGGAACAGTGTTCCTATTTCCGCAAAATCTGGGGCAAAGATTTCACTGCCAAGGTATTATATATGAATTGTTTAAACTGGAGTTTGTAGGAACGTCTACTAAGGTGAAAGGTGAAATGTGTTATATATTGGTCTTTCTTTATAGGAATCGAATTGTACCATTAACCTACAAGAGCAAACTATACAGCTCTGTAGAAGGAAGTGAATATGACTACGTTTCGCTGACAAGAGAAGCAAAATTAATGTCTCAGAGTTTGCACAGCATTGCAAGTGACAAAAGCAGCCATTCTGATATTTTAAGTCAAGTTTCGCTTGACCTGCGACCACCGGTTGGGTTGCTGGAAGAATTGGAGTATATTCCTGAAAAAATCTTACGCTCAGATGCCATCAAAGCAATCCAAGAGTTGGGACCTGCTCACAAAAGTAACTTTGATTTGTCAAACATTTCAAGCATCATTCTGCCAACGAAAATGGAAGAATCTGTTTTAAATCCTTCAGTTATTCAGGTATTTTGGTCTTCATTTGCGAATTAGTACGCATAAAATAACAAATGGCGATTTTTAATGTAATTTTAAATGTACCTCAATGTGCAGACTGTGAATACCAGGTTACTTGAAGCGTCGGATAGGGCAATTGCCTACCACATGACAAAGGTGGACTACAACATATTAAGCCAGAAAAATGCCTTGGGAGAGGATTTAACTGAAACAGCTCAAGATGATTTAGAATCCGAAACTGATGAATTTAGGTTCTACGATACTTTCTTTGAAAATTCTCAATATCGCTGGAATACAGTGATTGAGCGTTCCTTGACACTTTCTCATTTCATTGTGGTAACCGTCTTGGGCGCTGAAGTGAGAGAAGAACTGTTCAGCAAATGGATAAGAATAGCTGACGAGCTGAGAACGTCCATGGGAAATTTCTTTTCTTTCTGTAGCGTCATGAGGGGGTTGAACTCATCTAGTCTTGCAAAATGTGATGGTCCTCTGGACTGGCTTAAACTAAGACGTGATTATACAAACCCAACATTCCTGTTTGAAACAACGTTAAGATGTACCTATAAAGGTTTATTACAAGGTTAGTACAATATCTCAAACTTAGTGGCAGTGGCACAATCAATCTATACAAAAATTCAATTGGTAAATAAAAGCAATGACATTTTATCGTCTTTTAACTTGTCAATTTAGGGACAGAACCATATCCCCCAAACTGCTCCATTCCAAACCTTCTTGTACCCGCAATTATCCTGGAAAACTGCTGGGAACTATTGCCTGCTTTTCAAAACTCTTCAGCTCAAGACAAATTAGCAGTCAGTGTCTCCCATTTGAGAGCAACTTTTACGCTGAGCAAAAATGAAGCCATCCAACGGAGAAACATTGAGCGACTCGGTACAGATTTACTTATTACTGAGGATTTAGTTCTAGTAGATATTTTCAGAACGGAGGTTCATCTCATAATTTTGTGGGGACTTCTCTACAGCGATATATCATTACAGTCAAGATGTAAACAGTATGATGATTAACAAGTGGTCAAAACATTTTAGTGTTGGGTATACGATAACAAAAACATTTAAAACTTTAATTGCAATTTTACCTTCGTGGCACATGTAAAATCTTGACTTGATTTTTTCGACTACCACTGACAATTCGTTAAAACATTAGGTTATCACTGGTTAAAAATAATTGCACACTGATTACTTTGTTGCAGTACGTTTTTCAACGCTGACTAAAAGTTACATACACTGGTTTTTAATAAGAATAAAGAAATTTGATGAACCCAGCATTTACGCCTCCGGATCATCAGTAGTATCTCCTTCCAACAAGATTCTTTGATCTGCACCTTTTTTACTACCTTTTGTTACTTTCTTACGAATTTTTCGGTTTGTGACACCGTCAGCCTCGTCCATCATCTTAATTATCAGAGTTTGATCTGAAGCATCAAGAGGGGCCACCGAAATGTCTCGTACGGCTCGAAATTTACCACAGTTGTTTAAGTGCTCGTTCTCCAGACGGAAAAAGTTCCACACGAATCTTCGAAATACTTCCAACGGAGCAAGGACGGACACCATCAAATCTCCGTGCACGTAACCCATCTCTGTAAGACTCAAAGATATTGCCCATCCAAAACGTAGTATGAGATCCTCCACAATGGCGAAATAGTAGTAGGTTGGGGAAGAATAAACAATTTCCTCTCGAAGAAAGGTATTTTCTCCTGCATTTTTGTCAAATAGACCCCAATCCATTTTGATGTCCCAAATATAAGCGTAGCAGGAAGAAATTATGGATGCCGCAATCCACAGAAAGAAGAATGGGTTGAAATTCTCGTTATTTTGTTCTATAGAAAACATGAATCACTCCAAGTTCTGTATTTGCCATTAATGAACATTCTTAATCTGAATTTTTCAGTTAGATTAGTTAGGCATACCTTTGTAATAGAGGTTTAAAGTTGAAAATAATACTACGAAAAATGTTGTAGAATATTTTCCAGCATTTGCCTATCAAACAGGGGGGGGTAATCAGATACGTCATATGCTTTGCAAGTATTATAAAATTAATTGCCATTCACCATTGCGTTTCATTAAGCTTACCAAGTGAGGAAATGCTTCCCTGCTATCTCTGTAACGTCGCAAGCACTGCATAAAACGAAACCATGCAGGGAGGCAAGCGACTATGGGACGGATATAAAAAGATTTTCCAGTAACGCAACGGGAAGCATCTATCACCAGAATCACGGTATAAATTTTTATTGAATGAACCACTTAATTAGAGCACACAAGACCATTCCTTGTAACAGATGTGATTACCTGCAGCTTCCTTTTCAAAATCACC
Organism: Orchesella cincta; assembly: GCA_001718145.1. Lineage (NCBI taxonomy): Eukaryota > Metazoa > Arthropoda > Collembola > Entomobryomorpha > Orchesellidae > Orchesella > Orchesella cincta. The sequence goes on along the minus strand of LJIJ01000228.1, from coordinate 151,055 downwards.
TTCTGATGTAGCATAAAAGCAGATAAGATACTGGAAATCTAGCAAAACATTTCCAAGGCTGTTAAGTTGATCAGCCAGCCAGAAATCAGCAAATCCGACATGAAAGAATGGAGCTGCTATAATGTGACCCTGAAATCGTGGTTGTACAAACAAATCGGTATTACAAATCATTTAAAAATTACCCTTCAAAATTAAAAAAGTACAATGAAATTTGGTAATTACCAGAACAGACAACACCCAAAATCTTGCTTCGTGCCGAAACGTCTTTGTAGGATTAATGATGAAGAAAACCAGTATACAAACAAGAGCTAGCGGATTGGCGTAAGGTGGAATGCTGAGCGCGCTGGAATACAGGAAACTTAACACGCTCAAAGCCCAAACCACGCCTAGAATAGCTGCCATTTCCATAAGATGTTGTTCTGACAAATGATTTCTCGGATCCAATTCGAAAATGAGCACATGGTTAACTCCCGACGATCTCCATCCATATACATTGATTCCCATCAGAAAAATGAATAGAACAAGCAGCAAGGGGCCACGGTAAAGCCTAAACACAACTCTCCAATCATCTCGAGAGCGCCCGTGAAAAATGGCTGATAAAATCACAGCCACCATAAGGATCATAAAAGCGCCCGAGAAGAGTCCAACCTTGAATGTGGTCCACGGGGACTGTTGATCTCCTAATGGTGGAACTCTCAACCGCTTCATTGCTTTGGACCTATTTCCACTTTCAAGTTCCATTGTAACCGTGCTCTCCGTTTCATGAATGAGTTTATCGATATCCTTATTCGTGTGAAACCCAGCGACTTCGACCTTGTTTTCCCTCCATTTGGCTCCAGTATCGTTTGAGACAAGTTTGTCATGTTTTTTCAAAATCTTCCTGAACCCAGTATAGTTCAGATTTTGATAATTCTGCAACAGAATTAAGCTCAAATAGAATTCACTGAAAGCCAGCTTCAAGTCTTGTAACTTTCTCATTGGTTCCCGTTTAACTCCAAAGAACTGGACTGCCTTCTCCTTGCGTTTCCTGAGTCCACCAAGTCTTCCCCTTTCATTTTCTTCCGCTTCTCGCAAGCTGTCCAGCTCACTTCGGAGGTTGACATATTTTCGAGTTGCTTCAGACAGTTTTTCTGGTCATGTAAAGAATACATATTTTAATTATAAACATGAAAATGGACTGCCACAGACTTTTAAGTACATGCATACCGTTATAAAATGTGTTGATCTTCACAAGTTCCTTTTCACTAAAATGGAAAAATTGTTCGTCAAATTGTGCAAAGTAACGGGTTATGATTTCTGGTTCTACTACATCAGAGGCTGGTGACTGCTCAACGGCACTGTAAAGCATGGACTTCATTTCCTGGAATATGCAAGCAGTAATAATAATGTTAGCATAACTTGAAATTACCTAAATAACTAAACCCTACAGAGTTTTATTCGAAATATATCATTTTTTACCTCATATTGGATGTACTGTTTACGCCATTCAGGCGTAATGTGCGCTAGAAGATGTTCTGCAAACTTCATCTTGCTTGCTCTTGACTAAAAAAGATTATTTGGTTTGTCTTTTCCAGTTCTTTTCAGCTACACATAGTTTACATGAAAGATAACTAGTTTTAAGTAAGACCTATTTAAGTAGATGCATCTAGGAACCTAGATATAATGCTGTAAGAATAACAATAAGAGTATAACGATATATATTTATATATATATATTTCCCCTTACTGCTAGACTATCGACTATTTAAACTATACGATTGCTAATGTGGAACAACGGGTGTGTCTAACTAAAGTAATAAACTTATACATTACGTTAAAACGACAATATTTACATGCGATTTGTACTAAACGAATACGAGATACTGACATGAGATATACTGAGATACAATTTTTATTGCTAGTTGAATACACATTTAAATACTATAGTTGAATACTTAAAGAAAGAGTGAACAAATAAAATTCGATTGGAAATCCTACAGAATTTTATAAATAATAATTATACAGTATGGACGGGAACAGGTTTGAAACTTGTAAGTACAGACAGCCGAAAAAGTCAGAATTTGATCGTGGACCGCTAACGATATTGTCAACTGTCACTTCTCCACCAAGGTTGTAAATTAACTATACTATGTACTCCGTATTGCATTGGCTTGAAGACAATAATGTGGGATGTGACCTTCAATTCAATCTGAGATCTGAAACAAAAGAGTACAAAAAGGATTCTTAATTCATCTCACAATCCTTTTAAACTATAAATTACAATGCACATTGTTTGTCCCAAAAAACCCAAAATCTCGGAAGGGTAAATACATCCTATTAATCATAATCTTGTCATCAGTTTATACCCACTCATTATCAGCCTCAACCCTGATACAATTCATAATCCCTGAGATGACTATTGGATTATAAGATAAGATACGAACTGGGAAATACATAATTTGTTTTTGTTTGTCGGTCACCAAATGTCATTTATAACGATCGCATTAATGTCTGTCACCTCACCTATTTGGCACTCGAGTAAGTACTCAACCCCAAATCAACTTTTGTTGATCATACTTCCTTTCTTCCAATCAACGATAAGCCACGACGTGACGACACCAGGACCACCAACATCGATAAGACATCAACATTCAAAAATCAAAGCGTGACTGAAGAAACCGGCCGACTTAATTAGTCACGTCGTCACCTCCAAAGAAACGAATGACGTGTCGATGAAAATCTCCTCAGAATCCGAACTACCTACTACAACTACTCGACTAGAACCAATTGCATTGTCTTATTTCAGTGGTGTCAGTCAATTACTACCGAAAACACAATCGTCAGCTAACTTAAATTCTTCGTATCGTACGTACACCCCACGTCTCCTTTTGTTTTTTACATGCTTTTAAATGTACTTAAAAAAGAATGAGGAAGAACAAAAAGTGGATACGATACGATACGAGCTAAATGCATGCTGTCATATGTTCCATGTGTGGTACATTTCCCTTTTCTGTTTATTTTTGTGGATTTGCATTTGACAAGAGGAGCAGATAGCATATCACATGTCCCCTCTGTACATCCCGGTAAGTTTACAGCCCTATTATGCATCAAATTCGGAAGGAACCATATCAATATTATCTTTGGGTGGAGGTAGTTACTTACTTCTACCACAATCAAAATATTTTGGTCTAGTCTCGAACATGATGAATAATTAAAAGCTCTTTGGCATATTTTCTGTCAGTAAAAAACATCATGAGTCATACAGAATAGGTGCTTTTGGAGCCTCAAGTCATTCTGAGAAGATTTGGGTATAAAAATCTTTGAGTGTGCCATTTCTCAGGAAGGAATGTCGAGCTTTTCAGAAGAAAATAGTAGATAGATAAGCTAGTCAATTAAATCTCCCAAGTCTAAAGTTCAAGTCATTATAAACCGCATTTACATAACTATTGTGGTGTTGTGTTTCAAGACTAGATGACTTTCAATTTGAGGTTTTTCCAATAATTGTCAATGATCCATTTTGAAGATCTATTTTGATAAGAGTTTTGAAGAATGTTAAAGTTAACTAAAACTGTACTACAAATCTCCTTCAGTTGACAGTTGATTGTGGAGGGCGAGGGATATCGATACACCTGGGTTCGTAGGTAAGTGAACAAGCATTGTTCATGTTGATTTGATTGTTTTTGATTTTTTACCTCGTTGTTTGAGGTGCATTAGTTAATTCGATGTACATTATTCTCAACAATCATCGCTCTCAGCAGGAGACTCGCATATTTAATGAGATTTCACAGTATAATTACATTACGAGTTATTGGCGACGGTTGACGGTGAATAAATTTGAGAAGGGAAAGCAAAACCACAATGTTAGTATTTCCAATTAATAAGGTTTGGTCAGCAAATTTAAATGGTTATTATTAAATTAGGTAGAAAGAATGGATTCATGCAATAATATAATGATAAATGACTATGAATTTTGCATATCGCCAACCGACTCAAAACAAATGAATGAAATTGCAGATCAAGAATCGAGTAGAAATTGATATTCGATTTGAAACTTGCAATTAGAATGATCGGTTGATCAGTAACGGAGATAAATTACATGCATTAATTAACCATCTATGCTGGTATAGTCGTCTAACAAAATGCATATAGGCAGGCATATGTATATAATGATGATGATTCGTGATAATATGATTTTATACCAAAACATGCATAACGCAGTTTGTAGCATGCGTTTCATTTTCATACATTTTGATGTACACAGGTAGACAATGACAACTTAGGACGCAAACCCTTAACGAGATCCTTCTAATCTAACTTTGATTTTGATGCAGAGGTGTATTTATCATATATGAGTTTTAAGTTACAGGTATACAATGCACTAGGCATAAATAGTCAAGAAGAGTGCACTTCAGTTTATAAATTTTTATGCTTTACGTTCCCCAAGTTGACAGTGCACTTTGTATCGCAGTTAAAAATCCCTATATTATATGCATATAATATTTTCAGTTTTTTCTCTAAACTTCTTGTTCAAGATCACAAGATCCTTCTGCTGTCTGACTGAGCTGGTTGATTGGAATTATCTATGTTCTTCATTCATATGTATTATTTCAGTTTCATTCAAATATCTGATCTGATCTGAAGTTGCTGCCACAAACAAGCATGATCACAAGTTTAATTTACGATCCTTTTCTAACACGAACAATTATGTGCCGCAAGCACAAGCTGCAGTGACCAGTATTTCATAAGTTTGGTCGAAAAAAAAACTTGACCTAAAATAAAATGAAGCTTATTAAATTCAATAAGATATAAAGTATGAACCTACGTAGAAATGGATTAAATGTATGAATAGTTCGTTTTTGACACGGGCCAAGCCAATATATCTCATTGCTTTGTTCTTCTTGCATATCAACGGGCCAAACCAAGTGCATTCTCATTTTGAGTTTTTGTACAAAGGCAGCTCTCCTGTCAATCAACAGGGTCTTAGCTTTTCTGTATCATCGAACGAAGCAAGGTGGAAACTTAATTATTTTCATGTTCTACCTAATAGTCCATTAACATCTTAGGTAAGTTATAAAGTAGTCCCATTACAATTATTTTGTCGTCCAAAAAAAGCACTTTCTTACAAAGACGCGTTCGTTCGCGTTAATTAACTAGAAGAATTTGCATGGTATTTCTGTTACAAATATTCACAACATTGCATAGTAATGAACTAATTTTCGAAGCACATTGTGTTTTAGTTGGACTCGTGTCAAAAAGTAGTTTTGTTTTCATGGCGAGTGGAGTGAAGTAGAGTTGTGGCTCCGTTTTAGACATGCCATATTCATCATCTAAATCTAAAGTTAATTGTCATTTCTTCGCCCATTGTCATTGTTCATCCAGCCAACCAAACCAGGTTGTTAGCTAGGATTGATGGCTGCTGGCGTTCAGTTCAAGTGCCTAGCTGTCGTCACTCTGTCTTTATGAGGTCGATATATAAAAAAGAGGAAATTATAGTTATTCAGTTGACATGCACAACAACACTCGAATATTGCATTTCTTATACTGTATAGTAGTTATTCTTAATAACCCTTGGGCATCACATCCACTCGATTCCACATCACCTTGCATCAGAAAGGTGCCTAATTGGTGTAATGAAGTCACTGCTAAAACTTTTGTTTGAGATTTTTTACGCGTCTCTCTCTCTCTCTCTCCCTGTCTCTGCCAAACTGATAAGTGATGTCAAGTTCTCAGGGATGGACGCGTGCCATATTACTATAACTCATGTCGCTCCGTCCCAAAGCAAAACTGAATTGCAATTACAATGATATAGAAAATTCAAAGCACGCTAATATAAAGTGTAGTTTTGTGTGTGTCCTTTTTATTGGGAGGAATTATTGGTGTGTGTATGCACTTGGCATATAATATTATGTACTTCATTTTGAATGCATTCAGAGAATATGCATAATGATTATATAGTGGTGGTGGCTTGGTTTGTTGTTATTATTCACTGAAATATATTAAATTTTGCCTTGTAAACTTTGAATAGTTAAAGTTTTTTTTATTATTACTGCTACAAATGTTTAAACTTGAGGATTGGGGGATTTAAGGTGCTCCTATATGTGCGACTTCTTGAGATGAAAAGGTCGTTGTCACGTAAGAGACAGACATAGAGGCTGTAATAATGGAGTGGTTGTGGTTATTAGGAGAAAATGCGAATATATAGCTTTTTGAGCGTTTACAATTATTGTTATTATTATTTTTTCTTGCCCAGGGTGGGGCAAACAGTATAAAATGATGTTTGAAGCACATTAATGGATCCAGTTGTTCAGTTGTTTACTGAACTGTTAACAGTTGCCGGCTTGTAGTTGAAGGAGTGGTTGTGCCATAACAAATTTGTCACACATTCCAAGAGGCGTAATAATATGCTTAACCAATTAGATTTAGATTGATAAAAAAGATAAGCAAGTTGACGATAAAGTGAATTCTTACAGTTTATTACTTACGCAAATATTCTTGCAGACAACACAACGACATCATCGACATAACAGTACTAGCAGACGGGGCAGTTAACCATTCAATTCAAGAGTCAAAGGACGAGATGGTGGTGATAGACGGTGCTGAACTGTGATTCACTTTTGCTCACTCATAATAATACACACACACACACATTTTGAAGCTAACGAGTCAGATAAATACACTCATCATTGGATTGGAATAACCAAAAAGAAAGCCAAAGAAAGTTGCTTGGAGTTGGTTTTTTCTTGCTTTTGGTTCAATAACCCATTAAAGTGGTGGTCCAACTCTGATAAAAAGACAATTAACTTATCAACTCGTGGATTACAATGGCATCGTCACTTAACGGAGATACGTGCAGCTCGACCATGAGCTCTTCATCGTCAGGTTCCGTTTCGGACCTTTTCCAGACGCCAACAGAGGCTCTATCCTCAGTCAGCCTGGGGAGCGACAAGGACCAACCATCTGAGCTTGGTAATGGCACACCGGGACCCCTTGGAATGCCACCGAAATCGGATAAAAGACGGACATTCAGGTAAGGGAATACTTTATTCAATTTCGGGCTGTTAATACCACACTTTGGAGCACATCGGGATGGGTTTTGTATATGGGTGTGGGGCTGTGGTTGCCTTGCCTAACTACCTATTTCACTCCTGTGGGTGTATTTTTAGCTTTGATCCATAATAAAATATGATAATCTTGATTAAAAATGGTGGGGGTCTGGTTGATGTGGATGGATTTAATTTTTTTGCACGCTGTGATCGGATCTCTACAAATTTGTGCTGCGTGCTGTTCTGCTTGCTTCTTGTATTATAAAGGGCAACAACTGTGGAAATGGATACGACTTGCGAAGACAAACTTAAAGATTGTCAAAGGTAAACGCTTTTGAATTCACTTGAGTAGAAGATAATTTTTATCGCCATGCCCTAATTTAAGGTCTTTGTCTCGCATTAATCATCCATTTCGGTATTTTTCATTTGCTGTGAACTGACTATCTCTTAGATGTAGCTGCTTTGCTTTGCTTGCTGTGCTAGTTTATGCTCGAATGAATGCTTTTTTCACAGTGGAAGCTGCATTGTAATTTACATTCTGACTTTGTCAGTGGTTTTAGTTAGAGCATGAGTGACACTTTAGCTGACTATATAACTGGTGACAATGAGATACGAGTTATTGTTATTATATTGTAAATGAGCCACAGGTTATATCAAACGGGGAGATATAAATCTGTATAATTTTGGTTGGTAAAACGGTGCATTGACTCGATGACATGAGAAATGAACTAATAGCTAATGAATCTGTATGGTTATTGTTATTGTCGTGCAAAATGATTTAACTTAAGCATAGAAGCCTGCATGTTCCCAATTATTTAAGGTTAGTGACACGCATCAGTTAGAGAAGGTTTTTTGAACGAAGTATAATTATATAGTTCAAAGTTCACTTCGGATTGGGCTGTTTATCTCAGCTTTCTTCGCCTTCATGCACATTAAATCCTAAAATTGGTGCTGGAACGACCAAAAATTCTTTATTCGCCTCACTCGCTACATTAGAAGTAGTTGTCTGTCGCCTGTCGTCATTTAAATTGAGAATGTTACTATTCTACACATGTGTGTCTATCTATTGCGGCTGAGTGGAGGTTTTAGTGATGGTTGAGAGATAGGCAGAGTTTAAAGTTTGTCAGAGACATCAGAAGTTTGTGTATTATTTAAATGTTAATTGGTTATAAAATATCTGCAATCGTTCTGGTTCCAAAGGTTACATTCAAAAATTTATTTACCGTAATTTAGATTTCGGACTATACAAATAATCGAGCATTTTCATAAGTACGATGTATCTAATGATTATTTAAAGAAAATAATAATAATGTTATCTTGAGTAGGATTGGCATATCATATCATAAATTATTGTTATCATGAACTTTAAAAGCGAGGTGATGACACCAAGCTATGTTCCAGCAGATATGTAACGGATATTACAATGATTGTCATTGAAGTGCATGCGAATTGATAATGTAATGACGGAAACAGTGGTTGTTGCAAATCATTATAGACTTAGGAAAGATATACATGTTTGTCCATGGCATATCATGCTGTCGTGATTTACTATGTTCAACCCACGACCGCCTAACTGAAAAAAACACATTGAAACGAAAGAGCAATGACTAATGATAACAAGATGGCATTACATAATAATGGTTCAATAATGGTTTATCAAAAAGGTTGTTAATTCCCGTGGAAAATACAAGTAACTGTGATCTGAAGTCACAGGCTGTAGTTCATTCAGCATATTTGTATCGCGTAGAAAAGAAAGAACGTGCTTGTGATATTTGTCAAAGTTGTTTTTGCATCATGGATACTTCGATGGATGTGTGGTGAGTGATTCTATTTACTGTTAGTCAAAATTGTCACGTTGTGTGTCATGAAACCTTGAGGTTATATATATGGCTAAGTAGTAGCAGTTAGGTTAAGTCCAGACTTGTTTGAATCACAGGCTAAACCTGGTTTTTTGCATGCTTAATGTGATATATTGGCATTGAATTGATTTGCAATTCGTGTTAATGAACGTTTTTCCAGTAGTAGCCAGAATAATAAGCTAAACAACCGGATCTAAGATTTTCTTTGATAATTACCCAATAAAAAGTTAATTGGTACTACGTGCTTGCTCTTATCATGCGCAGTGATTAAATTCAGACATAGGTTAGGTTAATATTATAATTGATAACAGTTTCACAAGACTGGAAAATCTCTGCTGATACTCTTTTCCCGATTGGCAATGAATCACAGGCAGACAGTCTGTTGCCTTGCTCTTCTTCATACACAACTTTCATCCCAGGGCTTTCTTGGAATAACAACATACGTTTTTAATGAAACACGTACTGTTTTTGTAACTGATGATCAAAGTTAATTTCTTATTCAGCATGTTATTTAGATAGAAACTAACACTAAACTATTACCATAATTTCTATATCAAGCTCTGCTTACTTGGCAGTTGTTTGCCACAAATTTGAAGGACACTCGAGACATCGATCTTGCAATTAAAATATTATTATTCCTCGACTATGTAAAAGTGATATTTGAGGAAATGTATGTGTGACAGTATGATGCGAGCATAAAAAGGAAAGGGGTGCATGGATATCTGACACCTCATCACATTACAGCGTATAAAATATCCTGACTTCATTCTTCATTCATGCACACATCAAATGAAACTTCCAACTTCTGATTGAAGCCCGTAAATGATTAAATGACGAGTAGTGAATATTTCAATACAAGAATACACCACATGAGTCTCTTGTTGGACTAGCGAGTGATGGTGGTGAGTCAATATTGCATTTGTTGTATCACGGTTTGTGCCAACAACCGATCACATGCCTGTTTGTAAATGTGCTTTGGAAAATTGAGATTCCGTTACGTACGGAAGACCAGGTCAGGAAAGGGTTCTCAATTTTTTCCTAATACAGTGCAGAGGTTTGTCTACACACGATGTCCTGCTGCCCATTCATTCTTTTGCATGCTATTATAGTGGTCACTTGTTGTTTGCTGTCAAATCACAATCAGCCAAGGCGAGGAAAAAAGTGTTTGATATTTTTATTAGAAGCGGCTACCAATGCTGAGCATAATAAATCAGCTTTGTGTTATTATGATGTTGTTACTAAACGTGGCGTGTGAGTGAGGTGGTCGGTGGGTTGTGCGAGGGAGAAAAGTACATGATTCTAGTAAAGCAGAATGCGTTGTATTTAAATGCGAAATAACCAACATCATCAAGTTATGGCATGTCATGCAAACTTAGTTAGTTTGTTAATGCTGGCTTGGTTTTGTGGTTTGGTTGAATAGATATAGATACACATGCATAAAAAACGACCTTCGGTATGCATGCATAATGATGACTTCAATTGATTGGTCGTAGTACAGCTCTTAAAAGTGCCAATTTTGCGAGCCATTCCATCAGTCTGTGTAAGTTGTTTGGCCTTAACTGGACAGGCATTCCTGCACACTACCGCTTCTTGGTTCAGCTCTTCTCGTGTTTACTTTAAGTCAGTTCAAAACAGTTACGTTATACGTGAACAACTAGATCCTTTCCATTTTGGTTGTTTTACGTTAAATTGTAGCTTTTTGGCCCTCGTCTTTGACGTCTGAGGAATCCCCGTTTGCGTTCGGGTATGTATTAAGTTTCCATATAACTTTTTATCGATGTTGTTTGATCAAAGAAAGGGGTATTGCGAAATTGGAAAAAGAAAACTGGTTGAACTGAAGGTAAATTTTCCTTCGTGTTTGTTTTCTTCTTAATTATTCATAAATCTGAGTAACTGACAAGCACAAAACGTGGTTTCGTTGGGTTTAGTTTATGCAATCGATTTTTCGATCCTTTTTCTCATAACATCATCATAAGCCAAACAGGTGTATTTGCATTCAAAATATTGTAATTTGAGTTTGGTTGTTTATATAATGCACATTGGATTTATTCCCATCAAAATTACGTGAAGGCTTTCTTTATGCAATATATATATTATGTAAGAAAGTAAGAAGTAATACAATCTTTACCTCGTAGGAACATCGGGAGAAACTTTCATTTTGATTGAAAGATATGCCTGTAAGCAGATTTTGTTATTGTCTTTGATTTCATTTCATTGATTTGATAGCTTTAATAAAATGAAAGTTTATGCAGATGGCACGAAATGGTAAACTGTTAGCTGTTAACTTTTGAGGCTTCGTGCATCCAACGTAAATTGGAAAATATATCGAATTTCAGAATAAATTGCATATTCGTGTTGTTTACGTTTACCTTACTGTTTCTTTTTGATTGTTAAAAATGCGTTGAAGCACTGTCATATTCCATCAGTATCGGATGGTTTCGATAGAAAAATTACGGAAAACTTTCCAGAGAGTATTCACCTGGCAGGGCTGATTTCATTTGGTGACAAAAACAACCTAATTAACGATATGTAGGCGACAGGCTTAATTCTAATTTTTTTTAGGTTAATAAGAGTTGCCTCCAGATTTACGAGCTGCAACTAATGTAATGCTATCAAACTATCAACAAGACCAAAGTTAATTAGTGTATACAGTTTATATAGTTATATGTAACAAGCCAAACAACATTCTTTGCCAACTCAACCAGTTGCTGGTGCTGGTACTAATTTTGATGGATTTTTGTTGTTGTTATTGTGTTGTTGGATGGAATTGGAAAAAACCAAACAAACACAGCCCAAGCAGGCCTAATTAGTGTGTAGGTGAATTGCATATTATACCTGCCTGATTTTCAGAATTGTTCATTAAACTAGATATATATAAACCAGACCAGACTAGCTGAGTGATTTCAAGGCAGAGTGGCAGCAGGGATCAAAATGATACGTGTTGAGTGCATGCTCACAGATCATTGCTTGTTATCCAATGACAGCCTGACGGCATGCTTTGTTCATAGAATCATCATAATTTTTTAGAGCTAGCTTATCAGTTTAAAGATGAAATGGAAGGAGACCACGTTGTGTGTTTGTCATCATTACCACTACCACCATGAATACAAAATTATGTATATTGCGAACACGGCAGTTGTTCAAATATTTTTTGTTGTTAGTAACATAACCAACTGAAGTGCACTATGACTGTTTTTTGGGTCAGTGTTGTATTTTATCGAGTTTATATGGCCGAGTTTTAGTTTTCAAAGATTTCTACTCCTGGCCTGGCCTTAAGAAAGGAAATTGAAAAATTCTTATACATAATCAATCTCGTTTGGCTAAAACTAATTTTTCAAAAAAATGTACTTCTCGTTTGTTTATCCTTCATTGCAAGTTGTAATCAACAAAAGCAATAACGCAGGAGGAAATCGATGTGATGATGCCAAAATAATGTAGAATTGCAATACATCATCATTACTCCCAATCAGAATCAGTTATTGTGCTTTGGTATCGTGTTAGTCATTGGAATTTTGTTTTTGTTTACTTATTTATTCAGTGAGTTGGATTGGAGCAGAGGAAGGGTAATGTCCCACCGCTACAACTACATGCAAGCTCACTCACCAAAACCTATACTGAGCTGAGTGACTGGCAGTTGCATATAAGACCATAAAGTTTTGGTAAAGTGCAAGCTGGGTGTTGTATTGCACTTCATTCCACTGCAGCCATACATTGGTCTAGAGGAGGAGAAAAGGTATCAAATACGCTCGTTGACGATATATAGTGATAGAGCTGTGAAAAACCTCAGAAGCAGCAGCAGATGCATAACCAGCCGCAACAAAACTCAAGCAAAGCACAAAGTGTCTGATGTGCTAAAGTATAAAATAAAATGCAAGCAAATGCTTATCAGTTCATAAAAGGAGTAAAGTAATACTTATTGCATTCTTTTGTCTGAGAGAGGGACGAGAAGAGGTGGAGAGAACTATACTATAGCAAACTTTTTTCTCGACTTGTTCTATTGGTAAGACTTGTTTTTCATCATTGAAAACGACAGCAAAAGTTCTTGTCAACAAAACCATAACATCGTCACTTGAAGACAGCGTGAGAGATCTTTTCTGGAATTCTGTATGCATTCTGTTTCGGTTGACAAAAACCCACCAGAGAGCAATTTGACCTCCTTCTTTAGAACATTTTGCAGAGTCGTTGCTCATTCCTCATAATTTCAATGTAGAGTATAAGCATCGCGAATTTTGCCAGAGAGCTGAAACTGACGTGGAAAGCATTCTTCACATCACATCATCATTCATTTGTGATTGTGTGATACAATCGCAAAATCGTCGAGGCAGCAACCATTTTCATGCCATTCTATTCTCCGAGTCTTGCTGCTGCTGACATGGATTAAGAAAAAGTGAGTGAGAGAATTGGAAAAACTTGTACCGATCTGTTATTTTGCATGACAAGATAAAAGAACTGAGTGAGTGAGTGAAGCTGCACTTCACTTCCCACGCCGGTGTGGTTTGGATGGCTGAGCTGAAAACAAGAAGCACTTTTTACTACTCCGTTGTCTCCTGATAACAAAAGGAACATGTCTTCCATATCAATAGACTGACACTTTCTTAAATTGTATTTGCTGTACCTGCTATGTTTTTTGATCAATCGGTGGTGCGCTGACAAAAATTAACTTTTTTCTATCAAACTCGACAATCTTTTGTTATACGATAAAATACAACCATGGTTGTTCACAATCGTCATACGCTGTACGGATCTCATCGTAACTTATCCACCACATCATTTAGTGGAGACAATGTGCGACGCAACTACTGGATGAGCTCAAGGGAGTCTGAAAGCAGTACAAGTTTAACTAGCGATGATGAGGAGTTCTTTGGTAGAGACGATGACTCATTTCATCGAAGGCGAAAGCGTTCCGGAACTTGGCCGTAAGACACATACACAAGACACTATTCTTCCTTGTTAGCTTGAATGCTGCTGGACAGTGTTTCGCTTAGAATATATACATATATATCATAAGTGGTATGATTCTTCAGCTATCATTCTTCGCACTCCTTGTCAAGTTGACAATGTATGAGGTTGTGTTAATAGTGTGGTAATTAATTGAAGAATTCGGCAGGGAAAAAAGGTGTGATAACATCGAGACAGACTGACAGGAGATTCAATTAGACACAATAATATAATGCTGCTTGGAAATCTGGGAAGAGGTTGCTTTTCCTGATTGCTAGCATTCCTTTTTAAGAGAGAATATCGAGTTATTATTACTATTATTGTTGCGCATGTTCCGCCACTGCTTAAACTCGCTAATTGCATACTTAGAACTACCCACAGCGTGCTAAGGATATCATTATTACAAGTAGGAAGGTTTGGCTGCAAACTAATTAAACTAACACAAAAACATCCTTTTTTGTGTGATGATGAAGATGATTTGGTGTTAAGGTGTTAACTAGGTACTGAATATTGCTTGTGGAATCATCATCAGTGGATTGCGATGATGTTATTTATCGTAATCGCAGGTGCGGAGGTACAAGAATAAGATACAATTACATTTATGACATGACATTTTTTTGGAGATAACAAACGTGATACACACAAGACAAAATTCATGTTAGAAATTACAAACAACTACTCAGCGGGTGAACTTCCTCTTCCGGATTTATGGTGTCTGAGAAGAGAAGTGTGAATAGATGGAGGAGAAAAAGATAATTAATTGATTGACACTTCCATCCAAACTTCACATGCATTCAAGTTTGTATAAATGTTAACGATCTTGTTTCACTTAATAGACCGAGTAGTAGCCAAGTCGAGCGCCAAGTTGTCAGTATTTCTTTGTATTGAATATCATGGAAATGACAACGTCAATTAATGACCTTAAACCTCACAGCTAGCTTCTTGAATGATCATATCAAAATTCGGAATAGATAAATAATTAGCACTCCTTTCTGACAATGGGTATGTGCATAAAATGTTACGTTTATGTCTTAGTTTTAAGTCGGTTGAACCATTTAGAATTTTGATTTAAAATTTTATTTACACAGGTTGCTTTAGAATGTTGTAAGGTATAATTTATGATTTAACGTGTGAATTAATTAATGCTAAAACCAGGCAGAATGATGTGGTCAGAATATTTGCAGGTTCTTTTAAATGATTATAAAACACCAAAGTACGCCATGTTTTTATGCTTCAATTTAATAGTTAAACATTACTCTGCGGTTACGTCAGCGTTATTGTAGTTTTTATTGTTACAAGGAAGTGAGAAAATATAGTGTTTTTTTGAGAATACGACCAGCCAATATTATCAAGTAAGCAAACTGATTATTGCGTCGAAACAGATGGGCAATTCTGTATTTTACTGATTTTCATTCAAACTCAAAAAAAAAGAAATAGAAAGTGGTTGATTATTTCTCACGACAAATCATGACTTGACGTTGTTTGTTTGGAGGCAAAAAGTCTGTAATCTTGGTATTATGCAATCCTTTTCATAGCGTTTTACGATGCTGTTTCTATTTTCCATACTTGCTTGCTTACACGGCAAAAAATTTTCTTCGTTGGTACAAATTATGGATGAAAAACTGCATCCCTCTCTGGCGTAATTCATATAGCACATTAATAGCAAACGAAATAGCTTGCAGCAATTTGGCAATTAGCTTTGCATGTAAATGGCGCTTGCGTACGATGATGGTATCGGCTCGTGGGAACTGGAAAATCCAGCCACTAGTCTATTTTTTGCAAGAATCTGGAAAAGTCACAATAATGCTTAAGCTATGCTGTGGATTTCGAAAGAAGTAACAATTAAGGACGAAATACCTCTTAGCTTTCCTTGTTTATGCTTTAGTAGTTGCTCTGCTGATTTATCAATAGTATTTCAGTGTCAAAGCCAAAGCTGTAATTAGTCTGCTTTCAGATTAGTCATGTTTTTCTATTGTACTGCTTGTGAAGCTAAATTTACAGCAAATAAAAAATATTTAAAGAAGCAAATCAAACTAAATTATGCTTTGTTCACATTTTTAGGAGAACGAGATCTCTGAATGCCCCATCTCCTATTCAGCAGTTCGGACCATGTGGAAGAATAATGAAGAACTCAGCCATGGTCATGTAAGTAAACATTTTCTCTCTTTTTCGAATTTTATAACATTTTAATAATTTTATTTCTTCATCATCACCTAATTACACCTATTCAGTGTGTTGTTGCGCCATGCTATAGTCTTACTCATACTGATTAATTGACTGGCTGGCTACATATATCGACATCCACTTTCTTGCTTTTGAGTCAATACATATATATATATTAAGGTAGCTTCTGAGCATTGATGATAAAGTAATGACGACGATGACTGTGATTGTTGCAAGCGTGTTAGTTTGCTCCTTCTGGCTCGATAAAATTTTTCTATTTTTACGGACTGGTTTTTCAACCTTTGCCATTCATCCACCCCTCGCGAGAGAACAGAGAGCAACGTTACAAAAACAAAAACCAGAAAGGTCTCGTACATCATAATAGTCTTCTGGCACATGTTTTGTACATCGTAATGTGCTTTATTTTTTTTTACAATACCAACAATTATACATGCATACTTAGTTTGGACGGCTAGGAATTCGAATCACATGTTTGGTATGTGGCAACTGGCAACCGGCTTCATCTAGTTGCTCATTTTTGTTGATTTGATGATGCTATCATCATCCCATCACTTACCAGGCAGTTATTACTAGCATGTTGATTATCATCATTTTCATTTGAAACAAAATCATTTAGAGGAAACTATCGTCGTATTATTGTACAGCGATATGTAGTTTGCATGTTCCTTATTCCCATATTTCTTCTAAGAGTGATGCTCCCCTTTGGCAGTGATGCCTTAAGGCTGAAGCCATAATAATAATTGTAAAGTACGAAGGTAGTCCCAGAGGTTTTGAAGTTGAGTGTAGAGTAATAATAATTGTTTTCAACGATTGAGGTCTGCTAAATAGTCTAATTGACGAAATCCATACATAGTTGCTTCTCTCGCATGAAATCAAGAGCTCTAATGATGATGGACGAAATGAAGGCTGCAGTGGTATCATAACCGGCAAATCATGCGTGTCATGTCATTAAGGACCGCGAATCTAGCATTATTTGATGTTGTGCGTGTCACCCAAAAGTGGTATGCGAATAGTTAAATTAATGGTATTTGTTGAAGCTCTACATTCAATTGCTCTACTCTTCTACTTGTGTTGAAAGAATTTGGGCAAATAAAACCGTTCCCATTATTTGGGCACGCTTGCGGCTTATGCCCTTTAGCTGCAAAGATCAACGTAGTGCGATGCAATACCTCAGACGACGAGATCAGTATCAGCACAAAACAACACACAGTAGCTGCCCATTTTTTGGTTACTTAAATTTAAACTTGTATGAATGAGCTGTGGTTGTGGTGTGATCTGACTAAATTACGTGTGAGCTTGAGTTTGACAATAACAACTCAAAGGGAAAGTGAGAAATAAGGCTGACGTCAAAGAAGACCCTGCCGGTGACCCCATTCTCCTTCGTATTACCTGAAGCTAATTGCTTCGCAGAGGATTGCGTAATTTGCGTCTTACGTAGTCAAGCCAGGATCCATGATAATTGCTTATCATACATGCATGCATGCATATGCATACACACGTTTAATATAAACTTTGCAGACTATAATGCTGTGAAATAACGATTGAGGCAAAATCTCAAGCTAAAACTGCTGGCAATTGCTTCTAATTGTGAGCAAAATAAGGCATTTTTTACTGGCCACTAGCGATCTCATTGTGGATCATGAAATAAATGTGTAGCTTGATCTAACTGACTTTTCCAAGGTTGAAGGTCCAAGAAGCTTTTTTCTGAACGTTTGCCAAAGGGAATTGTTGTTGTTGAGAGAGTCATATAAAGGAAATGGAGATGAAAATGAAACTAGCATTGAACTAAAGTAGCCACAATGCAATCATAAACACAAATATGTTCCGCAAGCAAGCAACCACAAAATTGCTGACGTATTCCAGCAGCATCACTTTCCTGTTTGTTGGCTGTTCTTGTAAACTTTCAAGATGTTTCCCGAAGGTGATCCTGATGATGAGTGGTTAGATTGACATTGTTGCACTTGTCTAAATAGCTTAGGTAGAGGTAGGTATTTCCAGTGACGTTACTTCCCGTACTTTGTCATTGGGGGTTATTCCTAAGTAGTTGGAAGAGTTTACTCTCACTCAATCTGGTATGTACTACATACATACTATGTACGCATATTCAATTTTGTAAAAATTGTTTCTCAGAATGAATATTTTGTAGATGCAGTGGAATGGGAAACAGGTCGCTAATTTTTATTAATGAATGGGATAACAACAGTAGCAATAAAATAAGAATTATCATTCTTATTCTTGCCTGCATACCAATCCTGTCTGAGCTTCCCCCTATCGTTTGCCTGTGGTTTACACTAATGCATACTCTCGGTAATACTTACGAGGACGGCATACTTCTTTAGCGAAACCAGGTAAATGAGATGTACAACTGTGAGAAATCACAATAGCAGACGACAAAGAGCTGCCGATATGCGAATAGGCATAAACTTTTGTTAGGTGGTTGGTTTACAAGATGTTCAATTCAAGAGTGTAAAAAAGTGTTTTATTGTCCCTGAGAGTATAAACTCTGTATTACCCATCGAGTTTTTGGGGTGCTGCTGATGATTAGAGAAATTTAAGAAGAACTATATATTATTGAATGTCATGTCACGGTCATGATGGAATGTGTTACATTCCATTCGTAAAAGTAGAAGGAGGAAGGGACAGGTCGAATCGGCACAGCAGCAGGTAGGATATTATGAGCGTGAGGTCGTATTCGACAATCTTCTGATCCTGATCTGCAGCAGACAGGATGGAATGGGAGAAAGGTTGTTGCTTTTCATAAACAATGCAGTGTTGGATAGTATATTATGTGTGTTCAAGTTTTATAGCTTCAGGGAACGATCAACGATCCACATATTTCGGATTGTTCAAATTCCCTATTAACATTTTTCTCGAAAGTCGAATTCCAATGTGGTTGTTTGTTACTGTATTATTGCACCTTACGGTGATGTGAGGCTAGATTGTCACTTTTCGTGTACCTAATGCCTACATAGTATAATATATATATAAGCGTATTTGATGTATGTACAAGTCTTATTAGATGCTACCAGAGATAAAATTCTTGCATGTTCCTAAACAATATTGTATCTAGTTTTTATTATATACATGCAAATACCCAAATAAAAAATATTTAGGAACTTTTCCGCCTAAATAATGTCAGACCAGCCGTTGGAAAGCATAAATGCATATAATATGGACTTTTAGACAACTTTAATACATTGAGGTCGGCCGAATCTATCCATTATTATCCGTGTTTTTATTTTTTACCAGTTTAAACTCATTCTTCCTTTGAGGAAGTAGAAACTGAGCTCTTTACTGGAAACGAAATGAGCTTTCTGTTTAGTTTTGTTGGGTTAATACTTCACATGTGCTCTGGCATGTTGGCTCGGGCTTAGCTTGGCACGTACCATCTTCGTTTTACATAAGAATAATCCTTGCTGACCTGACCGTTCCCAATTTCCATTCTTTGTTCAGTCACGTCTGCTCAACATCAGAATCAGATCATATTCGATATTGGTTGTTGTTATCTTTCCAATCATTTACTAAACTTTCTCTGGCAAAGTTACACACTTCCAACTAGGCAGTATGAGCAAACGTAAAAGAGTGGATCAGTTTTGTTTGTCTAACTTAATTGGGACATGACAATAACTTATGTTCTTTATTATTACCTTTCCCTTTATATGAAGGGCAAAGAAAAAAGAAAATCTTTTATCAAAATCTAGATTTTACTTGTAATCATCACTGAATACCCTTTATTGTATTTTTCTTATCTCTCATGCTTGGTTTTGTTGATTCACAAACACTGATGAAACACAGTTTTTTGTTGACTCACTCATCATCTTCTTTATTGTCTGAATGACCTTTTTGATAGGCTTGAGTCACAGTTATGTCTCATGACATTGAAAAGATTAGTCTGTGTACATTTTCACTCCTTCCATTTCCATAAATTGGAGATAACCTAGTGTCATCGATTCCGAGTACCATTTGGCTCTCAGGAGCCATAAAAGAATCACTGCACAGACTTCTGTCTAATCTCAAATTTCAATACTCAACTGAATCTCGAAATATCCCAGACGCTGAGCGAATTGGGGAAAATGAAGATTTTGGAGACTTTTTGTCCTGTTGTTAGGTTTGGGAAACATTCTAAATATTTGTGAAGCAAGAAAGTGGATTTCCAGTCGTTGTTTTTTACATGAAATCATGTCTATAAATATTTGGTAGTTTTCTAACTTTTTTTATTACCTTAAACTTGCAGGCAGATTCAAGATCCTGCATTCCAAAGGTTAACATGGTACAAGCCGCCACTCACGGTTCTCGTCATAAAAAAGACGAGAGACGTGTCCGTTTTAAGCCCTTTTGTCCAGCTTACACAATGGCTGATCATTGTAAGATATGACGATTATTATTATTATTACATCTACTTATAAAATGATTTGCACTAATGGACAGTGATGCAACTTTGTAATCTGTTGATTTTCCTTCCAGGATAAAAGGATGGTGGTGCATGTTGAAGCAGCAATTTTGGACGACAAAGTACTGACATCGAACGAGGATTTTCTTACAATCCGTGATAAATTGCAGGTGTTTCGTGAAGGTCGAGATGACCTCACGGACAAAATTGATTTCATCATTTGTCTCGGAGGAGATGGAACTTTGTTGTATGCCTCCTCTCTTTTTCAGGTATGTGCAATTGCTAAGTGCATTGAACCTAAGATTTTTTTGTTTTGCGACATTGGTTAGGACTAATGGTTTTTAATTTTTATTACAGCAATCTGTACCGCCAGTCATGGCTTTTCATCTTGGCTCATTGGGATTTCTGACTCCCTTTTTATTTGATAACTTCCAAGAACAAGTTACCAACGTCCTTGAAGGTAATGCCTACTTAATTTGATCGCTTATGGCGTATCTATGTAGACTGAATTAGTATTAATTCTCCTGTCAAATGTTTAGGCAACGCTGCGCTTACGCTAAGAAGTCGTTTGAAGTGCACCTTGAAACGAAGACCATCGGTCGAAGGAGAAAACAATCACGTTCGTCAAAACAATCCAGGTTCTTCCGCAAATGGAATCATTCAGTCAGACGGACGTGCGCCAAAGAATTTCCTTGTTTTGAACGAAGTCGTTGTGGACCGTGGACCAAGCCCTTACTTGTCAAACCTGGACTTGTTCATTGACGGGAAGCACGTTACTGTCGTTCAAGGAGATGGGCTTATTGTTTCAACACCAACTGGTAGTACCGCATACGCTGTTGCTGCTGGAGCTTCCATGATTCATCCATCAGTGCCTGCCATTATGATTACTCCAATTTGTCCACATTCCTTGTCTTTCCGACCTATCGTAGTTCCTGCAGGAGTAGAGCTGAAGGTGAGCTAATAATTAAATTGCAGATTCTACGATTTTTATCTATTTGCTGATTGGTGGCTAACATTTTAAATTTGTTTTCTTGTCTAGATCAAAATCTCACCAGACAGCCGAAACACGGCTTGGGTTTCTTTTGATGGTAGAAATCGCCAAGAGTTGCAACATGGAGATGTGTAAGTATTTCATTATAATAGCCAATTCATGCGTGTTTGCATAAGATTATTCAAAAGGTAATGATTTTAAATATTTCAATGTTTTAGTCTATCCGTCACAACATCAATCTTCCCTGTTCCTTCAATTTGCGCTCAAGATCAGATCCAGGATTGGTTTGACTCCTTGGCAGACTGTCTTCAGTGGAATGTGAGGAAGCGTCAAAAGACCTTTGAAAGCATGGACGACTCGAGCGAAGGTTACGATATGATGGATTCTTAATAGGTTTAAGTGGAGTTTGCAGGGTTTACTCCGGTGCATGTGTCGTGATTTCCGTGATTTTTGTGTCGTATAATAAAATAAGAGTATTGATTTACACAACGCGTTTAAAATATTGTCGCTATCTAAGTTAAGAAGTTCTGTAGATTTTGTCCTGACTGTGTTGGGAGTATTCGTCGTAGTGTATTGTGGAAAAATTTGCAAATAAGTTGATATATTTACGTCACAATACAATACAATCCTTTTTGCCAGAAGTACTTTCTTCTATAAGTATTACGTACCGTCGTTCTTTGCTATGTATACAGTTATCATCGTCATTTGAAGCTAATAATTACTGTACAAAAAGGAACTGGCTTAGGGGCCAAAACATTACATTATAATATTCAATTCAGGTTATGGGACCATCTCTTAGGAGTACCGCTATTGCTCCTCAGCTTATTCCTTATCAAAAAGAAAATTACTGCTAATCAGGTTTTAAAACAATTTGGTCTTTATCATGTGAACTGTGCGAAATTGTATGCTGTATTTTGGCACTTCCATCAACCGAGTGATATTAAAACAAGTAGCAAATTTTTATTCAAACTCAAAACTGTGCTAGTAAACTGCTACGTGGATCATTTATTTTCACCACTAAAAATGCATTTATTTCACCGTGTTCAACGCTGCGTCATACCGCGAGAAAAAGGGAAATTACTGTTGCGGAAGTACAAAACAAACCCAGGACACAAGCGGAGATCTTGAGTAGTAGTTTAAATTGATTACCAACAAGGGATGGCTTCTTGCCTCCTTGAACGGAAAGTGTGTAATGTTATCGATTTCTGGAAGATGAGAAGTTCCGTCCGTCTTGGGTATGACGTCATGAGTATTTGATCCACTTATTGCCAGCTTGCTATGACGTCATTGTGTGTTCATTTGCATGCCGAAAGGGAATTCATGTTTCTGATAATGATTCAAGTCAGTTATAGATACACGTTCTCGGTTGGGCTAATAAGTTATGCTCATGATAAATTGGCCACTAACGAAAATTAAAACTAATTAGTATGCATGCAACTAAGAATTTCCATCATTAAATATTTGATGATCAGATTCTTGATTTCGTTGAAGGTCATCTAATCCACCTGAACATTTTCTTAAAATGCGTAAATGTAACTAGATCCCGTGCAATGAAAAGAAAAGCTTTTAGTTTTTGATTAAATATAGATTTAGGAGTACTTCCCATGTAATAAAGTACTCACTAGCAGTTGAGTTCAAGCAAGTAAGTAGTAGAAAGCTGAGCAGATATACCAGAGGGATGTTTAACCGTGGGAAATCACAGTTGAAATCGCATAAAAGTTTTCCAACATCGTATTCATGGACGGTGGATGGCTCAAGAGGGAATATTTTCGTAGTGTTCCACCATAACCAGGAGAAAAACTTGTCTAGACCCAAAAATGGGAATATATATATGTTTGTAATACAACCGTGTCCATGTTTATGTGATTACGATACGTACGTTTGCTAAAAATGTTTAGTTCAGCAGGGGTCCCTCTTATGAAGAAGTTGAGTTGCAAAAAAAAACTTGCTACTTTTGGCTGGCAACATAATAATATGAGAGATAGTAATACGCGAACTCACAATCCTTGTACATCATGGAATACAAGAGATTTGGTAGTACTACAACAAGGAAGCCTGAAGCACGAGACGAGAATTGGAAGTAAAGGATGCTATTTTTTTATCTGGGAGACTGTGCCACTCGTAGCAACAGCAAAGAGAAAGGTCTTGGGATAAAAAGAAGTCGTTAATATGTAGGTGACTTTACCTCATCCGGAGAGAGAGGAGCCTTCAAGTGGTAGTAGCAGAGCAGACCACGAGGAGATCCGATGAGGACCGAGATAGTAGCCCGCTTTTCTCATGCTTTCCCAACTCCAGAGATCCTGGCCTGGTCGTCCTTGTGCGTTCTCGTTCTTATTATATCTTTGCCTATAAATTCACACGGTTCTCACTCTTCCCCTCTTATTATTACTATCGTCAACTTTCCCTTTTTAGATTTCACTCATCATACAACTTTTGCCCGTGATAGATGGTAGGCTCGCACGTTCACTTCACTCAACTCACCCAGCAAGGAGAAGAACACTTTCAGCAAAAAAAGCAAGCTCTCAACACAAAGCTTGGCTAATTTATTTTCTCATATACTAGTGGATTGAGCGTGGCTGTGAAGCTATGTAATTTCCTCTTGACTTTCACTCACCCACAAATTCTTCTACTCACCTACATATTATTTCATTGCTCATTCTTTACATGAGCTACTATATGCATATTATTTCTGCTTAGTTCACTGTCACCACACTTAAATATGTATATTTTCCCAACAATTTTTACCTGTGTTTCATTGTCAACATCAGCAAAATTGTGCTAAATTGCTGTGAGTGAGAAAAAGTGACTATTGATAACATCTTTGTGGCTTGGTTCTGGTTGATTTTGATATTGATAGCTAATCTGACAATTGGAGTCGTTAAGTGAAAGCTATACACACTTTATATAGTTTACCTCTTCAAAGCACAGTGTTTCTTACCTGTGCTTTGAAGGCTTCGTATTTTAATTGAAAGATTGTGTGACTTTATTCCATTTTTGTGGGAATCCTGGAGAGCCAATCCAAACCCCTCAAAACCATGTTTTTGATACAAAAGTATACGCAATATAAAGCTGCTCAGGCGGAGCAGCAGAAGAGGAAAGTAACGGAGAAGGAGTTAGCTCAGCTTAATAGCAAAATTGTAAGTACTTCTTTTCTTTCCACTTTAATCACTCTACCAACTTCTTGTAGAGTTGGAGTAAGTAAAAGTAAATAATTCAAAGAGCTCGCTACACTATTATGTACTTTTAAACAAACTCAAACAAGGATTTTGTGTGCGTCATGTCATGATTCATCAGATTCATGTGGATGCTCAACTAAACCGAACCAATATGAGCTAGAATTATTTATGCCAAGTTTTCCCATAAGATTCGTATGCGAACTAAAATATCCTTCATTTTCATTTCATACGTACATACATCTTTGGAAAGGTTTCGCATATCATCACCATCATGATCCTATTTCGTATCTTGGCTTTGAGACGGACGTTTGAAAGGTTGTGTCCATGAATTTCTATTAGCCAAACCTTGACTTTTGGTAGAACTATCATGGGAGGGACGAAAAGGCAGAGGAATATGTGGGGAACGCACTTGCTTATTGATTTTGTGAGCATCTGAAGCTTGAATTATGAGCATCTTGACATTGAGAAAGCTCAAACTAAATGTTCACATCAATACACGGTTTTATGGTCCGTCCACGGCTTCACAGTGGGTAGTCGTCGTCCGTGATAGTGGATTCGGATGGTACTGGTACCATTTATCAAATGCACGTTGATATGATAGCAACGACGCGATGTCCATCTCCTTTTCATAAAAACTACTGAATTGAATGAATGCTAATAGTAGCCAGATCACAAAAACCACAGGAAGAGACAAATATATACCTATAAATTTGAAGAAACGACATTAATTCAAGGAAGCCTTGTCCAGAAACCAATTTGATGATGTTCTTTATGACTCATTGACCAGTAGGAAAAATCTACGAGTAAATAATGCACAGTTATTCATGTATCTACATATGTATTACGGTATGCACTTATACATGTAGGTAGTATAATGTTTTCTTCGTACTCCAAATTAAATTGATCTATAAGTGTGGGAAATACTACAAGTGGTCTCCATTCCGTTCCATTGTTGATTTCGATGCGATCAAATTTATTTCGTTTGTCGAGCTGAAAAATGGTACCTATAAATAGCACACAATAGACCCAGTGTCCTTCAAAGAAATCAATAGAAAACAAGAACGTTTCATTTGGAGTAAATCAAAATCAATGTTATTTATGGTACTTTCGTTCCTCTCATGTAAATCAAATCAAATGATGACTCAAAACGAAATGTGCATATCCGCCTCATCACTGCCATTTCCTCGCTCGTGAAGAAAATAACTATTTATCAATTCGATAATGCATTCCCTGCATAAAAGTAAAGTGCTCAAAGTCATGTAGAAACGATAGTGTGATCTATATATGTGGGAAATAATGACAAGACATGACAGGTTGTAACAAATCACCTTTTGCCCCGAATTCAGTATTGCACACCACATCACACACACATCCATTTATGAAATTAAATCATTAAACAATATCAATTTGTGATTAGATGGCTTATGCGTCAAGGCTAATCTATATAGAATAGAAAGCAAGTGATTTTCTGGCCCTATTAACTTTCCTCGTTAATGTTTGTGAATGTGAGGCAATGCAATCCAGTTATCTGCTCTGACGATGAGAGTATTATAGTAGCTCATAAATGTGAGAGTGAAAGGAGCATTTATGCACGTGTATAAACATAAAGCATCAAAAAAACTATTACATTACGATTGCGAAATCACAAAAAGGATGTGAAGGCATAGAACACAACTTTGCGTGACTTGGGGCAGTCTTGTAACACTTATTGGAGAATATCCGGAAAGCACGAAGGGAAAGCGACGGATTAGCACAGCATTACATCCAGAGATACACGCCTAAGTACACATTCATTTTCCCGGTTTTATTATTGTGCACATTCCAAACGAGCAAGCCCATTTTGCACTGAAGAAGCAGGTAGAAAATTTAGTGGTTAAATGGCTGACGTATATCACCTTTATGTTGCCATTCACCAGTATTTAATAAAAAATGAGGGTGTTGCAAACCAACCATTTCTTGTTTTGGAAGTAGGTGCGAACATGGGAGACAAGTGGTCATAATGAAACTTTGGAGGTTGTTTGAGTTGAGGATTGTCTCCACAAAGATAAAAATCTCAACAGGGTGCATCATATTCATGCGCTAAGACCATTAGCGCAAATATTTGAGGTAATAGGGGATCCAGTCTACCAAAATGGAGCGTACCTTTGTAATTTCCCATGTTTTGAGCTTCTACTATTTCTACGGCTTCTTTTGCGTACCTACTTTGTTTGTAATCTCAGCGAATTCTCTACTGCTGCTTTCTTTCCGGTTGAGCGTTTTGGAGTAATATTGTGTCAGTTGTGTCGTTCATGCTGATACTAATACCAAGAAACACTTAGGCAGCTCTTTACAAATAAAGTAGGTACATTAAGTTGGTTCCATTTCATTAAATCACGTTGAGACGACACAATGGGGAAAGGGGGCACCACAAACATTTTTGGGGTTTTATGGGTTGAGTAAACGGAGGATTAGAGCAAATCCAATAATTTTTCTGTGGAACACAATTTCATACGGTTGTTTCAATGAAATGAACCTGCGTAAATCTGATATGATGTCATATCAGAAGAGGAAAGCTGCTGTTTTATAGGCAGATTTGCCGGTTCTCTGGAGTATATGTGTAGGGGATAGGCTGCTGCGGCTTACGGTATATTACTAAATATGCACTACCTCAATCTCATGCTAATTCAACTCGTATCTTATTCCTTTCTTCTTCCCACACAATGAACGAATTGTAGACGAAATCGGCAATCATAAAAGGATTTGGGATGTGAGCAAACTAAAAATAGACATTTCAGTCTAGCCAGATTTACAATACTCCATCATCATTAGTATTCGTTGTTTTCTTAATAGGCTGTTTATTTAATGTATTAGTTTCAACTGGAATATGAAAGTGAATACGAAACAAAGCGTAATTGAACATTGATTCCATGACCCATGACCAACTACCAATTATGCTAATTTTGACTATTGTATTCCATATATATTATTGACGTCATTCATCATTACTGTGGTTCTGTTTTAGACAGCGAGTTCAATGAAATCAATCTTTTGCGTCAGGCAAATGCAGCGTAATCACTGTAAATTGAGAGTAATGAATGACAGACTTCAATTTGATAGTCGAAATCCAGCAAACTCAAAAATAAAAACTGTTGTAGAGACTGCGCGTTTTATTTTCATTTATTGATGCGTCAATAATTTATTATAATCGTAGATCGTTTCTGCCACTTCTTTAGTCATGTAGAATTATATAGTAAGACGTTTAAATAAATATCCATTAGTTAAAAATGTTCCCTTTTACGTCTTTTAATAGGACAAACTGCTGACAAAGCTAGATGAGCACGAGCCAGAGCTGGCAAATAATCAAGACGAAGAGGTAAGCCATAATGTTTTCTACTTAATATCCTATGCGTATTTCTTGTGTGGCAATGGACAAATAGACTTTTGCACCATCAAAACAACTCTATTTGTTCCTGGAAAACAATTCCATTTCTTTATTAGAAAGTGGTAGAGTCGTGAACAACACATTTAGAACGTCAGTAAAAGACCGGAAGTCAACCGTCAAGTTGACTGTTGTTCCATCCATTCATAGACATTGCCTGCTAATGTTTACATTACATGTTTTCATTGTATTCGAATGCCTTTTTTACGTTGATGACAGTGCGTGGTTTGTGTCCATGCGAAAGCAACAATGCAAACATATCCTTGTGGCCACCGGGTCGTGTGTCGAAAATGTTTCGTGAAAACAATCCAAATGGCTGTAGCTCAACGTCTGCTCCCCCTCCGCTGTGTGATGTGTCGAGCGAAAATCCTGAGATTGAAACATACTGGCGCGTCAGGTGTCAGTTCATCCGCTTCCCAATACACAATAAGTGGAGGACAATGGTACCACGTTCCGCAGTCTGCCTCACTCTACTCGGTCACTTCAAGCACGTCTGGCGTTTCCGGTACATTGCCCAAACCACTTTCAACGTCAATCTCTCCATCCAATCTATCTGTATCTCTTGATTACGCATAATTTTCTCCTTCGTTTTGCACAGGGGTCTCATCCGCCAGCTCTTGCAGTTCAGCGTCCTCCTATAAAACCTGTGCTTCCAGCTTTTCCGCAGTATCTCTCAAAAGCAAACGCTCCTACTCGTCCTACAGCAAAATGGGTTATCAGCCACTGAGAACATCCTCACCCTCCCCATCAAGAAGTCCGCAGCCTCGATCTGGAATCATGGTAAAAAAGGATAACAAAGTTGCACCTGTGCTCGACAGCCCCGTTGGAAATGGACAGGTGCCCAAGGGGAAACTGACACTGATTCGGGAGTTCCAAAGGGAGTATCGACAGGGGAAAGAGCAGTCAACCAACGAAAGGAAATGCAGCAGTGCAGGATCAACTTACAAGCCTGGCAGCACGAGGATCAAGTAAGGATTTGGTGTAATTAATGAAATCACTCATGTTACAATCCACACATGTTCTGCTTTGCTGCTCATCCAAGCATGATATTCGCACACATTCTCCCGACAATGGAAATCCTTTTAAGTTAAAGCATTTCGCTTTCAAATGTTCCTTTTCATACGCAATTGTACTTACAAAATTTATAAAGAAAATGCTAGAAAATCTCATCATCCCTTCTTGTAGCGTTTCACAAAAACGGCAATCATTTCCCGTTTAAAAATTTACACATAATATACTTCCCCGATTCCAAGTACATTTCGAGAAAACGAGCAGCTCATTTGCTCTCAACACGAAATGAGCATGAGCACTGCAACTGCTTCCCACCCAACTAATTATTTCATGAAATGCCCTCTTTCCAGCTTCTAAACGCAAACGTTGCAAATGTCCATCTAGTTCTTAAATTTAGCCTCTGGAGACGACTTAAGTTTACTCACTCTTTAAAATCAAGAATTGAAAGTGAAAGGAAGCCAGTAAACAACTTAAATTCGTAATTGTATGAAATAGTGAGCAGTACTACATCACATTCATTTGCACAAACGGAAACGTAGAAATGAAAAATGGGAAGACTATCATATTCACGAAAGTAGTACAATGGAGTAGAATATAATAATTGAAAGAGTGTAGCAAAAAAACAAGTGCTTTTTTAAGCAAGGGATTCTACAAATAAGCCTGCGTTGCTTTGCGGTACACAATCACAATCATCCTGAATGGAGAGAAGAGAAAAGTGAGTGTATTTTTCTATGTGCTCCAGTTTCAGTGCTTTCTCTTTCTCTCTCCACCTGCTCCTCTCTCACTTCCACATAAGAATCTCCTGTTGTTATTTTATTTAGGAATTCTCTCTTGTTTTGTATTCATGTGTATGAGAAAAGAAACATTCAGAAACTAACAAAAGGCTATAAAACCGTCGAAGCACTAGAAGTACATATATATATTTTGAAACTGGTTCTCGGGTCTCCTCGATTGCTCCTATTGTTCCTCTTCTTCCATTGTTTGATGCCATGTTTTTCACAAAGCGACGATATTATTTTCAAGTCGGCAACAGCGGCTTCAATACCCAAGTACGTATACACTGCGCAAAGAATTTTTATTGGCTCATACTTTCACCCTAATGAAAAACGTCAGATAAGATATGAAATGTCATTAATTTGGTTAGGTGCTTCTGTTCCTGATATGGATGTGAGGCTCTTCCGCGTATATGCTTCAATATGGCATGATGTGATGTCAAATGAGCGAATGAGAGCTTTGTGAGCTTGTGTATGTACTAGCCATCAAAAGAACAAAACCTCTTCTCCTCTGGGTCTCATACATTTTATGCAAGTGACACGGAAAAACGGTTGTGCCTCGCAGAAATTTATCCACAATGACTCCCATTTCTATACAATTTTCTGACCTATGAAAAAGTCATCCTGCACTGCCGAGAGAGAGAATGACAATAATCAAGATTTGTGCAGAGTCGACTTTATAAAACAGGCTTTCCCTGGAAATAATGCCTGTAGTGTATTATATTACAACAAATATATTTGACTCGAGCAGCTGAAGGCTACCATTACATTATAAATGTCTATACGTCTATGTCAGGGAGTCCCTGCTGAGAATACGTGTATCGTGTCATTACGCTATGCTCAAGTGCTTTCCCTTTTGTCGTTGACATTTCACTCTTCTTCGCTTCATACACTTTTATATTGATCCGGAGGAATCTATAATGTCGCTCTAGTAAGGCAGATGGTGAATTGGAGCCTTCACACAAGTTATGAAAATCGAATACGAAATCCGAGCTACCTTCAACCTTCTCTTTCCCCAGCTTTTAAAAGAGAAAATCAGCATGTTATATATTATATTGCATATTATGTTTTAAATTTGTAATGCAGTTCCTTTATATATTTGACTCGACGTCGACTTCCAATTCAATATTCCCCATTTCCGCTACGAAGAGCATATGTATATTTTGCTTTTAAGTTATTTACTCAAACTCTGGGGAGCACAGCAGCAGTCGAGTCAAAAAGTCCTTGATTTCTTCTTCTTCGTCTCTTCTACCTTTTCTCAGATTTCTTTTCTAGATTTTTCCAGTTTTTCACATGCGACTTTTCACTATGCGTGGTGTGGTACGGTGTGTATTATTATTGTCCCCATTGTCTGCAAAAAATGGGAGGCTGATTTGGGTCAATTATGATGATAAGTAGTTTCTTGTCCACAGCTGTACACATGACCCTCTGTATTATATAAGTACCAGACCAGATATTTCAGTAAAAACCATGTGGATACATATTTGAAGCAGTCTTTTCAAATTAAGTCTATCAAGCAGGAATACTAATGTGGGGAGGAATATTTCCCATGTATTTCGTATCAGCATCAACTAAATGAATAAGTAAATCCCTCTATTTTCTCCCATATTATGTAATGGAGCTTCTACACAAAATGTTTATGACAAAGGGAACTCTCTGTCCCACTTTTCATCCTCCAGATCCTGACATAAGCCAAAGCATGAATTTGATGGGACCTCAACTTTCTCCAAGTTTTCATTTCCCCTTCATTTCATTTCACCAGAGCTGGCTCTATGATTATACATGTAAACATGGGAAATTTTATAAGCTTTTAATCCAGAAATATGGAAGGCCACTTTTCGTTTAGTATGCTTGTTGTGTTGGACGGATAATATTGCATACGAAATCTTATTCCACCGCAACTGCAACTTGTATAAACTGGATCTGACTCAGCATCCCAAAAATTTCTGGGAGCAAAAACATGTGATATTTTTGTACATAAAAGTCAGTAGGGACAACCGTTTGGTTTGGTTTGGCTCTAGTATAAAAGCACTACGACGAGAAGAAACTGCAATCTTGGTGGCGCATACACACATTTCTGGGGAAAATTGATTTTCTCCTTTTCTCACATCCGTGTTCTATATACATACATCCCTACTTTCACCCAATGTCGTGTATATGTAGATAATATGGAGCAAAGTTATTTGAGGAATTTTTGGAAGCATACTAGTAGATATACTAAATATAAAGCACTGGTGGTTTGGTTTGTTCTCTTTTTACCCTGATATAGTATTTATATGTGAAAAACTGTTGGTTTTATAGTTTACAATTTTCATAGCGATTCTTTCTACACAATGTACACTAATGTTACAACACATATGGTCTTGTGTCTTGTCTATAGAAAAACAGGACTAGATTGTGTTACGTATTATTTTGAGAGAGACTTTTCCCTTCCAGTTTTCACTTTCAGCTCTCGTTCCTTTATGGTCCATGGTTGTTGGCTGAGGGTTTGGCAGCACAAGGGTATTTTTGGGCACTCCTTTCCTCCAGGCCTATTTTAGTTGTGTCCTTCACACTTGTAAAGTCATAACATTAAAACTGTGTGGAATAGCCGGAGAAAGTATGAGAGAGAAAGTTTGCATGAAAATAACCAAAGGGAAAGTTGCTTTTGTAGGTAAGTGGAAAAGTGGAATTTGTTTGAAGGTAAATAAAGTACTCAGTACAAAAAGGGAAATATAAAGCTTTCTAGCTACATAGAAATGCATATGATTTTACTGACAAAAAATGGAAAAGAGAAACTCTTTCGTAACAAAACACATTTTGGTCTGGAATAGGATGGTTTAATGTGCGAACATTTTGGAAGAGTCCTCCCGGCTCTCTATATATACACATGTTTTGGTATCGTAAACCAACGTTCGTTTTATGGGATGCTGATGTGTTATGCAACGCAACAGCAATTTTGAAAAGAGGATCGAACTCTTAAAATATGTCTTGTATTTCAAAGGACTTTCACCGACTGCCAAAACTTGTAGAAAGTTGGAGAGGGAAAGGATCTGTAGGATTAAATTTTGATCTCTTCACACATACGATACGAATCAAGACATACGGTGGAATACTATTTTTGCATCAACTCCAGTATATTTTTAGACCACGTAAGTAATTTCATATAAATACTTGATGAGGTAGGTTATAGCATCAAGGTAGCGACTTCAAAAAGGTTGGAGGCAGCTCGGCTCTTATTTTATGACGGTGCTCACTTCAAAGGGAGCTGCAAATTTGTCTTTGTCCTTTCACTTTGCGTTTTACTCTTCTTTTGATGCATTTTAAACAAAATGGGTCTAGTCCGAAATAAAAATTATATGGAACGATGTAAAACAAGGACGGATGTATAAAAGGTTGACTTTGGAGCGCATGATTTTTTCTTGCTAAAGATAAAAAGATTATTAAACGAGCCGACATTTTTTCTGCTTCCGTCATCATCGTCATCCCCAGCAACAGCACAGCGGCTATATATTCTGGGCCAGATATGAAATGGTGATTGTTTCTCGTTTTATGCCATCTTTTGTCCTACTCCATTTTATTGGGAGCAAGAGCAAGATATATGATGTTTTGGACCGCCAAATCTAGGCGGAGAAATGATAGAATAGATATGATCCAACGATACGCTTCTCTTCATACTAAATGCATGAATAACTCATGTTTGCTTAAAATAAGCTGAGCACACAACCTAAAAATGCGATCAGCTCAGCAGTTTTGAGATGCGAATTGAAAGGACTCTATTTTTTTCTCCTTTAATCTATTTCCATTCCAGATAGAGTACAGTGACCCATAAGTGAATTCAACTTTAAATGGCCTTTCTTGGGAGGAAAAAACTTGAATAAGTGTTACAATAAATATTACATTTTATATTCCCAGAGACGATAAGACCACCAAGTTTATTCACTGGTCAAATCTCCAATCCAAGTTTTACCTTCGGATATGGTAGCGTAACGTTTTATTTTCTTTTTGAAGAAAGTAAAAAAGATTGGAATCCAAATTCACAAAAATGGGAGCAGTTGGCAATTTTTCCTTGAATGTCCACATTCACGGCCGAAAATGGGGTATTGCTATATTTCCATCCAACCAACTAGGTAGCTACCTGACACAAAAACTACGGCAGTAGCCAATATTTTTTTTTTGGAATTTCGTCTCTTCATCTCCTCAACTCGGAGAATTCATTCCAATAGCGAGTTTTTAACCAGGGAGAAAAAAAGGATTGGGAATGAATAGCCAGTGGCTCTGGCATGAGTATCATCGCACATATCACACTAGCTCAATCAGAATTATCCTCATCCCATTTGTTTCCCAGTTTGTTCAGAAGAAAAATAATGAAACGCAATAACTCTTCCTGAAGCTATCTCAAATGTTAGCACTTCTTTTTCCGCGCGCTGAATTGCTTTCTCCTTCGAAAGACCATGTTCCATCCCACCTCGCCCATTATTCCTGTGTTGACGGCCATACAGTCGCATATACATCCTATCTAATGTATTATGTACTTAACGGGGGAATATCTTATCTGAAAGTGTGGTGGAAAAAAATTGGACGATAGGAAAGAAAAGGAGAAACTAATCAGTTGACCAAAAAAAGGAACTAGCACGAACCAGAAAAAATCTATATATGAGTATAATAGAGATGTGTAGGCAAATGTGAATTGAATGCTACAATTTTATATAAATTCCAACCACGCAAGAGAAAAAAGTATCTAAATGATAAAGAAGTCGAGAGTTTTAGTTGATGCATCAACCGAGGCTGGGGAATTGTGGGATAGAATAGAAAGCAAGTTTTGCCATCAAGCTACTACACATGACCACATACAAATTCGATATGTATGAAAATGGAGTATCGAAAAGAGGATGTTATTGCAAAGCGTTCACCTTCGAAAATATGCTTTTAGAAGAAAGTTGCTGGGAAGAGATGTAATGTGTCTTTTATGCATGTATGCACACTCCACTCGCTTCCAAAAAGGCTGATGTTGTCAGCAAGACGTTTCCAAAAGCGTTTTTTGGAGCACAGCAACATAACAACTATGTTGGACTCCCTTCCCACGTTACCTTACGTTAAATGGTACATGTGCATTCAGGTGATCCCATTTTCTTCTCCCTTTTTGGCTGTTTTCCTCTTTCTCCTATTGTTCCATGGATGTATGTACAAATATAGGCCCCAAAAATGGGCTTCATTTCTCCTGATTCCCTTATCCATTATCTCTTTTACCTTGACAGCTTCTCCTGGCTGGCTAAGGAGACTACCTATGTTACTAGCTTTTTCGATCCCATCGTATCATCATCATGCTTGCTGCTCCTCCTGGCTGCTTTCTTTCCTTTTAAAAACGACTTCCGTTTACATCATACTTCTTTTCCCTTTCTCACACACACCTGAATGAACTCTAACCTTTTCTTTTCATCATCAACACTCCCATGAAGGAAGGGAGGATGGATGTGTGCTCAAACTAAAATGTATCATCTATATTTATACGTATTTTATTGAACACTTTGACTCTCCAGCTTATTGTATTATTTATTTCCAATTTAATTTGTAAATGGGCTCCTCTGCAAAGCCTAATTCGATTCTACGAGATCCAGTTGTAAATAACAGGTCGCTAAATACATTATAGGATGCTTTGTATGAGATCAACTCTTCTGTATTTTGTTTCCGAGTCCCTGAAGCTTTCCCTTGTTATTTGTGTCGAATCAAAGGAGAGAGAAAGGTTGTTCAGTTGAGTGCCAAAGCAACTTTCACAAAGGAATACGATCCGATCAAGTCGTAGTAGATTCAACTGAAAGGGAGAAAGTATCAAAGCAGTTGCCGAAGGAATGTATGTATGAACATACATATCGCATATTTTATGCGCACAAAAACGAGTGTATGACCTTCTCCCAAACGTTTTAGCCAACTTTGTTTTTATGGCTTTGTGAGAGTTTCGTTTTCATCACAGTCAGCATCAGCATACCAAAGTCTTCTTTTTCAACTGAACTGAGCCCATTCTTTGTCCTTTATTATCTGGTTGGTGAAAGGGAAAGATAACTTTTTGAAAGCTCACAACAATATACCCAAAGTTAGTAATAGTGGAAATGGTGGCAGATGTACTCGGGTTTGGATTTGTATATGAGAGAGAAGCAAGCAAAGTGAAAGTAACATGTTCATAAACTATCTTTTCCCCTTTTTATGTCATTTGTCTTTCCTTATACTTTGGTAGGGACATGCATGTATGTGAAACAGTTGGTGTAGTTTGAAAAGAAATATTAAAATCCTAATTTTTCTTGACATTTGCCAACCACTCCAACATTTCAACTTTTTACTTGCGTACTTCCTTCCTGTCCTCGTCCATTAGGATCCATTTCTGTCCAAGTCCAACGGCAACCCGGAGCATTCCAGGAACAAGAATAAAATCAGAGGCGGAGAAGAAGAAAAAAGTAATGAAATTTGTGCGAAAAGTCGAGCAGCATGGCGGAGGAAAGGTTGCTGCAGTAAAATTTCTCTTTCTGTCTCATATTCTCCTCTGTGCTTCATGATGATAATAGTTTTCTCCTGACAAAACTCGGCTTGACTTTTCCACTAAAATGTCAAGAATTTTCATGAAGAGCAGCAGCATCGTCGTCGTGACAGGTGACAGGGACGGCAAGCCATTTCAACATGAGTTTTTAGGCTCAGTTTCAGTAGGAGATGATATAATGTTATGTTATACAACGTTGTCCGGTATCAGCGAATGAACATTCCTTTCGTGGGATAAAATAACCTTTGGCGACAACAACCAACTAAAGTGTTTGACGGACCAAAAACTACATAAATTTTCCGTGCTCCAGCTGCTCTAGATTTAATATAATACGTGAGGAATTTATTGGAGAAAGTGTTCTGGTCTGGCATTTGATTTGAATGTAATTCTGTATGGTTGTTGTTGGAAGTTACATAACATAGTACAATTTTTCGCATATGGCAAAATGGAACGAGCCTCACAAAATCTCAGCATGCTACTGGGAATGCATATAAATATCATGTGTGATTGGGGAAATGTACAATATCAAGAAATAATGAGAATTCGATCATGATGACTACCTGATTACCCCACTTCTCTGAACCATGTTTTTGTGGAACTCCAATTCCTAGGATAAGAGTGCCGGAAAGCATGTAGCTAATTAGAGTGGGAAATTAGTCATAAAAATGGTATTAGCACCCATCAACCATGCCTTTTAATAATCTTGACTGGGTGGATACACTGCCACCACGACCACACAAGCATGAATGAAACAAGTAGAAGGACACGCGACGGGTTTAGATTTAATATGTATGAGATGTGTTATCGTTATCATGTCCTGTGATATGTAGTATAGTAAACGAGGCTTGTTAGCTTCCCGTCGTAGCTAATTGTAGACTGCTACTACTGTACTGTTCCAATAACAGTCACAAACAGGAAGCCCATCCATTACACTTCGTTTAGCAGGATGACACGCTTGTCAAACGAGGTCATGTTTATGTTCATTCACATACGAGCATATACTACGTTACACAACTGTTATGTTACTGGAAGCGTAACGGACACAGGATATTCCTTATAAATAAATGTTAAGCGGAAGGATTTACGTGTTTGAACAACAGTATTAAGTTACCAAGTGTAATAGAATAATTGTTTTCATTTCTATTTATAAAAAACAAGCAGTTGACGTACTGTTATACAATACTTAAGTTGAAGATGACCAATCTGAATAAAATCGGCTGAAGTTGACTTTAGTTAACATCAACGGTTTCATTAAAAACGGTTTTCTCGATTTTTTTGGACATATCATCATAACTATATAATTTATAATACGGTCAGTATAATACGGACAATTTGTAGGTATACTTTAAGAAAATATACAGAACAGTTTTTTATTAACATGTTCTTGTCCTCTGTATCGCATTATGTCGATATTGTTTTGGAGAACTGAATGCTGAATTCCATTTCGAACGAAACACTGCATTGAATATAACATTTGGAATTACATATAGATATATATGCCAATGCATGAAAAACAAATCTTCCATTCGATTCAACTTGGGAATTCGGAAGCGATGGGTTCATGGGTTGCTTGCCTAGTAATGAGTCAATTTGTATGAATCGTTGGATATTGCATTATAGCGTCTGTGAAGTAAACTTTAGTTGAGCTCCCAAACAAATATCCAGTCAGATGCAATGCATTATGTAGATCCGCATAGTATTTTTCGATAAACCTCCACTTTGTAAAACTACAGAACACGAAATGCTTGCAGTTCCTAACTGGACGCAAAAGCGTAGTATTATGCATCTGCACACAGCTCCACATTACAGTTTAAAGATTAACTTGATTTGAAATCAGACAAAAGTACGTACGTACGTAGATATAGTTTCTGCTTAGTTTGCTTTCTTTATTATGGAAATGCCAAGTCTGCACTTTACAGCTTCACTTGGCATATTGGCATCAGCCAAAGCCAAGCTTGGTCGATGTGATTTGGAGTTCATCCGCATAATATTCTTTACAAAAACAATAAAAATACGGGAACAGCTCACCGGGGAGTTTTGGAAAACTAATTGAGTAATTTCGCAGAGAAATGATGAGGCTTTCCTTTTTTATTGTTTATATTAGTTTTGCACACTTGTCACATAAGGTGTGTTGAAAAATTATAAACTCACTGCCAAATTTTTTTTAAATTTTCTACTGCCAAAAAACTGGAGCAGGTAGAAACGTAGTTTTTTGTGATTCGGAATAAGGAGTCTTTACTTATAGTTTTCACAAAAGTTTAGGTCCGGAGACTTATCTATCTGGGAGTTTTTAGGGATATTCCAAAATTCATAAATTAGCTGTTGAAAAATTATAAACCACTTTACGTTGGGTCCCGCCATTTCCACACGTATTGAACTGGTCAATTTCCAAACCAATAAATGATCCTCAACTCATGCCGGTTCCAACCATGCTACAATCATTCTAAATCTTTGTCGTATGGTTGTTACACCGCAATATTTCTGATGAAACAAATTTTGACCGTTAAAAGTAAAAAATTTCAGTGTTCTGATGGCAATATGCAGAATTTTGGGCAACTCAAGCCCTGGGACACTAAATGAATCTAGGGACTTCGTCCTTAAGGAGAAACATACTTTGGTTAGATTCACGATGTGTACCATACAACCTTTTATTTATTGCCAATTCTGGATATTTGTGCAATTTTGCAAAAATGGACCTCCAGCTTTCACTACTAAATGTTAAGTGGTTATAATCGCTTTTACAAAGCTCCTGGTATTGACAAGATCCTATTAAAATCAATTTTGGATGGGGTACTGCCCATCGCTTCACCTGCAAGCTGCCGATACTAACAATTGTGTATAGCATGAAAACGTAAAATTTTATGAAATTTTGGAATATCCCTAAAAAACTCCCAGATAGATAAGTCCCCGGACCTAAAATTTTGTGAAAACTATAAGTAAGACTCCTTATTCGAATCACAAAAAACTACGTTTCTACCTGCTCCAGTTTTTGGCAGTAGAAAATTTTAAAAAAAGTTGGTAGTGAGTTTATAATTTTTCAACACCCTTATATATTGCTACCCCCAAGCTAGACGCCTGTGTATTACGTAACGTGACATAATTCAAGGTCCCGTGTAGTAGCTTGTGAAATATATGGTACTGCAGAAGCAGAATCCACCTAAGTGTACTACAATATAATAGAATGTGGGTTAAGTTGGTTTATGGGACTACGCGACAAGTATGAATTCTAAACAGTGGCAATAAAGACTAGATTTGTGTATTACACAAGTTATGCAAGCATTCACAATTCCCATCATCATATATTGTTTTTAGTCTAGCTTTCCATTCCTTCCCATTTTATTTTGGTTTACTTCTGTGGTGACTAGGAATGGTGTGCTATTTCTAACCTCATATATCGTTCTTCCTTTGCAGATGCGCCCGACTCCTAGTGAATCAAGCGCAGTCCTCCTGTTCTGACATTCCAACTCCAACCGGGAATCCTCCCTCTGCAATCGGGAAAGGGACAGCAGCCACAGAGAGCTGTAAGGGATCTCCAAGTGGGGCAGTTGGAAAGGCTGAAACTCCAAGCATTAGCCGGAGTAGCAGCAACAGCAGTAGTGTGGCAGCATCTGGGAGGACTAAGACTGGAACCGTTTCCTCATCAGGGAAAGCAGTGAAACATCATCATCATCAGCAACAACAGCAGCAGCAGCCACCACCACCAAATTCACAGTCATGCCCTTCACTCCGGCTTTCCCGTCGAGAGTCTGCTGGCTCATCTGCTGGAGTGCCCAACACTAATAATGCCTCATCCTCTTGCAGTAGCGGTGAGAGAAAGTCGAGTGAAAATTCCAGGGAAATACTATCAGCATCCGGGCTCACGGCTAGTGTTTCCAAAGACAGAGTTAGGTTTGCGAGCCCAAGCATTTTCCCTTCGTCGAAATCACGAACACCGGCTGGAGCAGGTGGTGGGGTGGCGAGCATTCCTTTGTTGTCCAAGTAGAGTATAAATAAAATTGTTTTGGTTTATGGAGTTCAGGGAAACAAATGGGTGCGACTACTATATAAGTCTACCAAAGTATACAATTTACATTTTTTCGGGATCTTACCTTTAGAAGAAAGTTAAGAAGGATCGGATGATATAATGTAGATACCAAGTAATTGTTTTCATAATGCATTTATTGTAGATGTTCATATTTACAAAAGGATTGAGATTGTCAAGATGACTCTTCCGTACAACTTCCAATAATTCCAACAGTCCGATTTACCAATGACTTATAACGAGTAATCATTTTCTGAACAATCTATTACAAAGATTTAAATTTTATTTCGATGCTGCTTAACTATTAAATATGATCTTCCATAATCATGATTTCTTTTCTAAATTGGAACACGAAGACCGATGCCCTGTTGGTTTTGAAGACCTCAATGTTTAAGTTATTATATTTAAAATATACACCAGTTGAGTCAGTTTCAAATACCATTGATTCCCATACAGCTAATGATTTCCAAAAACAAGATAAGAGATACTTAAAATATAATTTTTGGTTCTAATGTAATTAACGCGTGACATGACCGTAAGTACGCAAACACACAAGGTCTTCTGAAAAGCCAAGATTTATGTGAAAAAAAGAGAGGTTGCTGTTTGGATTTCTTTCCTTTTTCCTTGGAAGTCAAATACTATAAGCAATTTCTCATACATACATAAATACATTGCTTGACTCACCTTAGATGCATGCGACGTGGCCTGCCTGGTAGGAAGTTAGGAAGAGTGTCCGTAGAAAAATGTGATAACACAAATTATATATTGGGGTGATGTGGGATTATACTTAACCCTACTAAAGCTAGTCTTACATATGGTTTCCTAGATGTTTATCATTACCTTTGTTTTGGTGGCAGTTGGCATTATATATTTCTAAAGGAAGGAAGTGAAAGCGGCTTTCTCTTTGATTAGCCGCATCCCTTCTTTTCTCCTTTCATTTCCATTTGATCTCGCAGCTTAATCTTGGATGTCTGTAACAAAACACACATTCTATTCAAAAACTTTCCTCAAGGAAAAACTTGTTAAGGGAAAGTAACTTGTCTACTTTTCTCATTGGTCTGGTCTGGTGTGGTGAAAGAAGTTCGATGGAAGGAACAAGATAGAAGCCAGACGTACACAAAGGAAATATTGTGCACACTCACGATGGTGCGGTAGTAACAAACGTTCAAAGCTGTTCATACTCATGTCTGGCGTGTCTTCTTGGGAAAAAGATAAATGGTATAAAAGATATAACCAACCAAATCAGACCGCATGCCGTATATACGTATGCGCTAGTATAAATTCGATTTGGGACTTTCCCCACAAAGTGCTGACATGCACATTGAAGATAGCGTGATTAACTTCAATTCATTCTTATGTGTCAACATTTAGTCAGAGTCACATAACCTTGCGTGAGTTATTAAAATTTCATGGGAGTTGATCATCTCACAGCTTGAATTTTATAAAGAAATTGAATGATTTGATGCTCCATAAAATTATTAGCCAGAAACCTAAAAATATGTTATTTACTAGGTTTGTATCGGACTAAAGGTTGACATAATTTGGTACTTTAATTATTGTTAAAATTCCAGAATCATTAAATTATCGTCCCACAAAAATCGAATTGACTGCCTTCGACATTTTATTTTCAAACCTGAAATATACCTGTATAAGGAAATGTACTGTACTACAATGTTAATGTAGCATAATTTGTAAGTATACATACACACACATTCTAATCTAACTGAAAAGCCTTCACTAATATTCATTAACATTAATACTTCACACTGCAGCGTTGGCATTAAAAACATTTTTGGGTAGAGAATTAAACGCCTTATTAGTCTAATAGTACAGATGTTGTAGTTCACAATTAATTAATATGCTTCACAATTCAGCATTATAAAGGATGTAAAAGGATAATGTTTTATTCATTATACTTGCTAGTATTATAAAATATGCATGCTAGGGAAGCGAGCGCAACTCTATGTAAATTAGAGAGGTGAAAAGAGAATACATCAGTGACGTGAGAGGAAAGTACTGAAGACATTCAAGTGCAATACTATACGCTTGGAATGACTGGTAGCTGTTTTAATATTCATGAGCACAGGCTACATAATGAAAAGTGTCCGTAAATTCAAAATGTTAAAATGTCAAAAGTGAGTTCATTTCAACCTTATATCCGTTTCTGCATAATGGAAAATGAGCCAAATGTATGATACACTTAATTATTTTATTAGAATTTCCAAAAAGATTATGTAGTATTCTTCAAATTCCCTAATCACTTTGTTTTATCGTGTCTACGGATTCCCACACCACTTTCTATCTAACAATCTGCAATGCAGACATTTCTAATTCCTTTGTTTACGTGCTGATGGAAAGTCATATTATGCGGAACACTTTACATTCGTCTGTCTAAATTTTCGGAGAGCAGGTTCCGCTTACAGGTATATTAACAATGTGCAATCATAAGAACGGAGTTTGGAATATGACGTAATATTTAATTGGAAATTTCTAACCTGACCCGATTCGTTATTAATACGCATAATATTCTATCCGTGTATACGCCATTTATCCAGACCAGTTTACTTTTTTTTGAATAAGAAACGATTTTAAAGGTTGAAAAAATAATTGAAAAAATATCTACTGAGCGAAAAAAGCAAATGATGCAAGCAAAAAACGAACGGTGAAGCATTAAAAATTTACAAACCATCTAGCCTGCAACTGCAACCTACTTTGTCTCACAGTAACACGTAGTACGTATAGGCTATGGGATCGTAATGAAAATAGGTTAAAAATACATATACTATATTGTAAAATATACATGATAATGCCTATTATATACATGTAAACTGTCGACAGTATATTAATTTTAAGTACCTACAGTTGTGAATGTAATGTCCTTATGAATTCTACTACTAATAGTAAGTAATAAGGTACGAGTAGGTTTTTAAATATTATGATCAAAGCAATATCCATTGTTGTCTGAATAGGTAACATTACTTAAGATGTGTCTTTCCGTTTTATGTACGAGTGGAAAAGAATTTTAATTAGGTACAATATGTCTTAAAAGGTGTACGATGTATTATGTGTTAAGTCAGCTACCTTCATGAATTTAAATCTACACGAACGAAAGTAACCGAAATCTAATAGAGTAGCTATTGTTCATTTGTTCCAATCCAAATCGAAGTAAAATTTGTGCCAAGTTGATGTTTACCTGTATGGCTGGTGCTAAAGCGAGAGATCAATAAAATATAATGATTAAAGAAACGTTAGAAAAATGTTCATCTGTCGGTATTATATGGAAATGTAACAGAGTATCAGACCTGTTTTAGATTTTAGATACATACATAAACATAATATATAGTGATATAGTAAATAATAACCAAACTGTTGACTGTAAAAAAAAACATTTAAAAAAGAGATATACCAGAACATGTTGATTGCAGTGTGTACTTGTAGTTTTCTATGAATTGTTACTTTAGAGCAGATCATATCTAACAACCTTTTCCTAGAGAAATTAAAAAAAGGGGATTTACTTGTTATATACGTAGGGTACTAAATGTATGTATGTAGGGTAGAGTTTCATGTAGGAAATTTGTGATGTCAGTAACATTGTTGAAACAATAAGAGTATCTTGCCAACTAATACAAATTCGTTCTTACGTTATGTTGTATGGAATATAAAAGAGAGTCGATAAAAATCGATTAATTATACATGAAATACTTATCGAGGAAATAAATCCTGAACCCGAATAGTTAAACGTTCCGGCGACACCAGCGAGATTTATTTTCATTTATATCCGATTTCTATATTACGGCATACCACAAACATTTATAATTTACATAGCATGTGGGTATTTTTCATAAAATATCCATTAAAAGGCTATTTATGACACTAGTACAATATCTACACTTGATTCACAGTTTGAATTACAGTAGTAATAATAGTAGACTTTCGTATTTCTTGTATAAATAAACTACGGCTTTAGAAAGCAAGTTAGTACTTTGACTCGCCTTGCTTTCTCACAGCTTGAATGCATTTAGCCATAGTTGGAGACGCCCTTGAAATTGAATTTGTCATATAATAGTCTTCAAGTTGCTTCAATGGTACATCTAAGGGGTCGCTGGTCAAAGAACCTTTTCCTAATGCTAAGTCTGCAAGCTGAGCTGCTTGTGTGAAGTAGTTGGCGTCCTCAACGTCACCGTATTTCGTAAGATTTGGAGCAATTTCTCCCATCCTTCTCCTAATTTCGTTTAGGTTATCATATGGAAGCTTAAGACCCATGATCTAAATGCAAAATATAATCATTAGAAAACGTGGCATTCGTAAAAATAAGAAAACATAATGCGCAAGTATGAGGATTAATCAACAAACCTCAGATAAAGCTCTAATTATCTTCCAATCTTCCCTCGCAATACCCGGAGCAGTTACGGCAACGATAGTTTGCTGAGCACGTCCTTCAGTATTAACATAAGTTGCTTGTTTCTCAGTATATGCGGCTCCAGGTAAAACTGCATCTGCGATTTCCGCACCCTTGTCTCCATGATGGCCTGTTTAATTACAGATAAAGGAGTGCTCATAAATTCAATCGTAGCGTGAAATGTATAATGAAAAATATATTGCACTAGCTACTATACCTTGATAAATGATGAAACTTCCAGGTGCCAAATCTTCTCGCTTAATAACTCCTTCATC
The DNA here is from genome assembly GCA_001718145.1 of Orchesella cincta. Classification (NCBI taxonomy): domain Eukaryota; kingdom Metazoa; phylum Arthropoda; class Collembola; order Entomobryomorpha; family Orchesellidae; genus Orchesella; species Orchesella cincta. Next base: position 106,091 of record LJIJ01000228.1, on the reverse strand, counting down.
AGCACCAAGCATGAAAAGGACTTTTGGTTTTGCATCACGAATTTTCTGAGCCCCTGGTGCGTAGCCCAAATCCAGAGCTGCAACCTGTGATGCTACACGATGAAGTACATTCAATACCCTCCAGTTTTGGTTAATACTACCCTTTGATCGGAGAGTCGAACAGAGTTTTTGAATCTTTGCTAATAGAACGGCTCCGTCAGACCGCTGCAACGCAGTGGAGCCTACAATTATGATCGGTCTCTTTGCACTTTGTAGTTGCTTAGAAAATGCATGCTTCCCTTCCAAAACGGCAGTAACGGTATCTGGACCAGATCCAACGTGCTGGATAAACAAATATCACTCTCAATTCTTGCAATACCATTATAAATAGTGAAACTAAACTAATTTCAGCGATAAATATAATTACCTCGTATGAATATGTCAAGTCAACCTTTGGGCCGATTAGCCCAACAGTCAGTTCATTATTGATCCAGCTCTTCCTGAGACGAGTGTTAAGAAGTGGAGCTTCGAAACGTGGATTAGTTCCTACCAAAAGAACTAAGTCAGCTTCCTCAATTCCTGCAATCCTAGAGTTCAGAAGATAATTTGACCTTAAATCTGTTCCGGATCCGTCCAATGGAAAAATTTCTTCGGTACAAAGTAGTTCAGAATCCAATCTATTCAGTAAATCCTTAAGAGCCGTGAGAGCCTAAATCAAAACAAATACCATTAGAAACTTAGGTATTCTTTAGAGGTTAGAGTGTGAGTGTTGTTCAGGTTAATTTTCCAACGATAACTGACCTCTGCATCAGCTAAACCTCCAGCAATTGCTGCAACTTGGTTGCCTTTAGCTGACTTTAAAGCTTGTCCTACTCCAACTAGTGCATCTTCCCATTCGACAGGCGTCAGTTCACCGTTCTTGTTTTTTAGCATAGGAAGGGTTAAACGTTGTCGTTTCAGACCATCGCAAGCAAACCTACTTTTATCGGCTATCCATTCTTCATTGATTTCCTGCAGTGAACAAGGGTGTATGTATGATAATTCATAAATTCATACATATATTTAGAAATTACACTAGATCAAAAGTTAATAAGTAAAGGATTATAGTCACAGCAAATTACATCATTCATTCGTGGAAGAATTCTTAGAACCTCTCCAGTTCTAGTCGACACAACAATATTGGAGCCCAGTGCATCCATCACATCAATCGATTCTGTAGCTCGGGTTTCCCAAGGACGAGCAGTGAATGCGTACGGCTTTGAAGTAAGCGCTCCAACGGGACACAAATCAATTATATTTCCAGACAACTCAGACATTAACATCTTCTCCACATAAGTTCCAACTTGCATGTCAGAACCACGTCCAGTTGTGCCCATATCATCAACACCAGCAACTTCAGAAGCAAATCTGATACATCTTGTGCAGTGAATACATCGAGTCATAATTGTCTTGACTAGAGGTCCAATGTTCTTATCTTCAACAGCACTGTTGTTGGTGAAATTTGATAATCATTCATATCATTGCTTTTAATATGTTAAACAAACCTCCAGCCGCACACTGGAAATGGTTACTTTGCAATGAATTACCGTTTTCCACTGAAATGAATGTCCGTAAATCTGGATTTATCTGAGCCGAAAGTCATAGACTGATCTTGAAGATCGCATTCGCCTCCCTGATCACAAATAGGGCAATCTAGGGGATGGTTGATAAGAAGGAACTCCATAACTCCCTCTCTGGCTTTCCTAGTAGCCTCTGAGTTAGTTTTTACTCGCATTCCCTTCATAACTGGCATAGCGCAAGATGCAACGGGCTAGTTATAAGTCAAAATTCATTCGTACATTAGGTACTAATTCTTAAACAAATACTTTCACAAATTCACTCATAAACATACAAACTTCTGCACTTACCTTCAAGGATTTCTCTACTTCTACGAGACACATTCGACAATTTCCGGCAATTGATAACCTATCATGATAACAGAATCTGGGGATTTCGACACCAGCCACTGCAGCAGCCTACATCATTAAATACGATTAAATTACAACAGCTAGTTCCCATCCAACTTAACTACTACGTAATTAATCTGTTAATTACCTGCAAAACAGTAGTTCCTGGTTCGACCAGCACTCTCTTGTCATCAAATACTTCTTACTTTCTCTGGTGCCGCTGCTAAGCCCCTCACCGAGCCATTACCAGTAACTCCATGCCGGACTGCTTTCTGCAGTACCCGATGTACAGGTAATCGCATCATTTTCGCCGGTTAACTATGATATTACTTGCAAACTTAATGGACTCCTAAGAAATACACACAAATCAATCTGTTCAATATCATGAAAATAAACTCACACTTCGAAAACCACTTATGATTAAATTCACTTGTGATTGATAAACAAAACACAGCTGCGAAATGTTTTGATACGCCTAGTGCTTTCTCCGCCTAAACGATAAACTTTAAGTGTTAACTAAATTAACCTTATCACTCACCTTATTTATCCAGCGCAAAGAACCTGATCAATTACATAACCAAAAACAATCCCTTGAAAGGTCCTTCACAATTCCAGATCAAAACAGCCGATATTTTCATGCAGATATGGATGGATGAATACCTTACCTACATCGTAGAATACAAACAAGTTAAATAGATTGGCATTTGAAGCGATGCGCTATCCACCTTGGATGCTCTTGATGCATAAAAACCATGCTAAAGTATTTGTATAGCGAATCAATCTTTGTTGTTCCTTGTGGCGTTCCTAACACGAGTTGGCCTTTCATTTATTTCAACAATCTAAAATTCTAATCATGCCGTAAGTTAATTTAATGTTAAGTTTTGACACTAAAGCGTCTCTGTGATGTGAAGCGAATTTTATGTTTGTGAAGATTAATCTCTCCATTTAAGTACATGTAGCTTATTTTTAGACTACAAAATGTGTAATTTTACAGTAGAATAATTTCAGAACACTCTGCTCTGGAAGCATACTGGATAAGCTTACATGACCTCATTTAACTATCAATTATCGTATACATAACATTTTAATCCCAAACATCTTTACCAGAAAACTACGCAAAAGTATGTATTTGGCAACACGATTCTGTTGGATAGACTAAAATTGCATATTGATCATTGATGTCATTTTGCTGTTATTGCTGATTGCTGAAGTCAGGGAGCAGCTCCAATGAGTCATCCCCTCCATTCCTCTGCATCTTAAGTTATGATGGCTGGCAATGAGATTTGTTCTACAATTAACAATGTAAGTAATGTTATGTATGGAAATAGGTAAGCGCTGTAGCCAGATAATCTCTTGCCCGACAAGTGTAAAATGGAAGTGTTGTAATTGTTGGAATAATAATAATAAGGATAATAATAAAGTTACAAATGTACATTTTTACAATTTACAACAGCTAACTAGACCATCATTATTACTACTTTACCATGTTCCAATTTACGACTAGACATTTATCACTAAAGATGACACATTAACGATCATAAGTCGATAACTGGAATGTTTGATCGTTGCAGAACGGTTGTGGCCATCTGCCTTCTGAGATTACATGTCTTAGTGATTACTTTCAATGTATATGTATGTATTGTGCAACATTTTGAAAAATATAAATAAATTACATAAACCGGCAAACCAACAGAGACGTCATGTCTGCTTCGTGGGGGTGACTAAATGACTAATGAACCGGACAAACTTATATATAACAATGACAGTCTTAATTTAAAGTAAAAGTAAACAGTCAAATGGTTCAGTGCTGCTGAAATGAGATTCCGTAATTGCTACCGTTGAAAAATAGAGACGCGATGACATAGATTTAGTTGCGTTAAATGTTTGGCCGCAAGTGTCCAATTGGCACCTGAAAGAAACGAAACTCTGGCGACATGAAGACATATTCATGTAAGCATGATTGATTATACACGCAGACAATAATAACCAAGAATGCTTTTGGATGAAAATTACAAGATTTCGCCCTCTCCAGACTCCCTACACAGAAGTTCTGAGCCTTCTGTTCATGGAGACTGGAGGAGGGAAGGCCGTCGTCAGCGAGTACTTCTACGTCCACCCGGTGCTGGAGACGAAACTCTAGAAGAACCTCTGGAAGAATGATTCTCACTTCCATTGTCATCCTATCATCACACAAGGTAAATAATGTAATGGATTAAACAAATTTTAAATTAAAGGGCGAAGAAGGGTGCAATGGTTAGATAAGAAACAATATTTATTAATTTTGCGACAATAATGCGTCAATAAAAATAAACAAAAATAGATGTATTTAGAGTGTTTCATAATTAAAAGAACAACTAAATAATTGTGAATCTTAGAACTGTACAATTTTGTAAATCACAGTTGTGCATAAAATACGTATGTGTTAGAGATTTTTAATTACAAGAGCAGACACTTAAATTATATAAATCATGCTAGACACATGCAGTTCGTTTTTAAAACGAAGTAAGAAACTACAACGACTCATGAAATGATTCATGAAACTAACTACTATTTAAAAAACACAAAATATATGATATGGCATGCAGTAATAATTCATAATAAAACTAAATCAGCACAGAGACACATATCACAGAAACACACTACGTCTCGGCACAAGAAGCGTAGCAAAAAAAGAGACAAAATGAATCAGTGACTCAAGGAAAAATTAGTTACATCATCAGCAGGTTCTTCTTCCTCATCACTGACTTCACTGACATAACGTTTAGATCGCTTTCGCTTAGATCTAGACGAGCCTTCGCCACTACCACTACTGGCGGTGCTGCTGGATGTAACTGTGCCAGTACCAGATTTTTTCTTCAATTTTATGCGCATTTTTAAGGAAGATTCGTCTTCCGAGCCTCCTCCACCACCACCGTTGTTGTCTTCTTCAACATCCATCGGAACTACTATCAATTGTTTTGACACGTCAGACGTATCCGAACTGTTTTCCGAAGCGTATGAACACTTGATTTTTAACCTAACAATACCTTTTGCCTCTGGTTCAGGCTCCTTACTGATGTCTTGTTCGAGTCTTTCCCTGGCGTTGGTAAACACAGATTGAAGAACGATGGAGTCCTCATAAATCAAAGATCCTTCCTCGTTGTAGGTTTGCGCATTTAAACATGATTGTTGAAAATCCTTCTCCAGTTCATCCACATCTTGGTACTACATAATAAAAGAAAGCGTAAAATACATTGGTTCTCCCTTTATATAGCACTAAAGTAAGGGGTAAGTAAAGGGTAACTTACCTTGTTATCCTCAATTCGCTGCATTATCTTTTTAATGTCAATTGGTTTCTTTATAATTTGATAATAATCGGGAAGTTCTCGACGACTAGGCAGCGCCATGAACGGTTCACTAAGAACTCTTTTATCGCTAAATAAAAATAAATTTTGATGAGCAATTTATTAATATTAGTTAAATGCTTTCGTATCTAAAGCAAAAACATGTTCAAACGAACCTGTCCTGATAAGAAATCACAATGTTCATAAGTTTTCTCATTTGGCTCTTCATTCGCACTAATGCTTTTTTGGAAACTTGAGAAGGTGCAGTAGCTTCGAAAACTGGCTTGTTACTTTTTCGTTTACGCGATATTCGCTTCTTGCCACCCTCTCCTGAACCGTTTTCGCTTTCCTCATCTTCCTCTTTATCCTCATCCATTGCGCCAATAACTTTAAGCCACTCTTTTTCTGTCAAAGAATCGCTGTAGTCAACTTCTTTCCGTTGTCTCGAGCCTCTACCTGCTTTCTCTTCCAAATCTACTTCCTCCCATTTGTCATCCTATCAAACAACAAAATAGATTAGATAAATTAGTAAGATTACGTCAATAAAACTCATTACTTCAATCAATACTATTCAATAGTAATAAATATTTGAAGCTTTAATTACGTCTTCGTCGGCTTTAACAATCCACTCAGGTAATTCATCCTCTTCCATGAGGCGGGGTTTGGCGCCAGAAATTTGATCCTCTTTACGTCGTTCAGCATCCAGCTTTTGGAACCTTTCGAATTCAGCTTCACCTCTGGCTATCATTTGGTTAACTGTTTCATCGTCTGGAGCTTCATTTTCTTCCTCCTCGTCACCTTCATCTTGATGTAGAATACTTTGCAAAAACTGTTTTCGCTCAGTTCCAGTGGATTTGTTGTCAAACATGCCAGCTTGGATAACCTAAAAGAACGTGAAATATAAGCTTATCAATGAGTACTATATATACGTATCAGTATTTTTGTTTTTGCAAAGGTAAAATTTAATAACCTTTTCGTCCATATTTAGTTTGTAGCGAGCGGCTGCCAAAATTCGCTCTTCCACAGAGTTTACAGTCATTAAACGTAACACTCTTACTTCATTCTTCTGACCAATACGATGTGCTCGATCCTGAGCTTGGAGATCCTTAATAACAAGAATAAAATTATAAGAATTTAAAAAACAAATATTTAATAGTAAACCGAGAATAATAGCATTTAAAAAAAATACCTGATGAGGGTTCCAATCTGAATCAAAAATAACAACAGTATCTGCTGATTGTAAATTAAGTCCAAGACCACCTGCACGAGTACTTAGTAAGAAGATAAAATAGCCGGATTCTGGATCATTGAACTTTTTCAAAAGATCTCCTCGATCTTCGGATCTTGTAGTACCATCCAATCTCAAGTATTGGAACCCACGATAATTCATATAGTCCTAAAATTAAAATAGCATTTATTATTATTTAGCTACTTAAATTAATAGCTATTTCAAGAACAAAAAGTAACTGTAAATACCTCCATGATTGTCATTAGCTGCGTCATTTGACAAAACAAAAGAACACGATGACCCGTGTCTTTCAACTTTGGCAAAATTCGATCAAGCAATTCGAATTTACCAGATGTTCGCCATATCTCCGCCCTGAATAATACATCATAGTCATAGTTAGTTATGAATTACGTAGAAGCATGGTTCAAAATTATTGTAATAGCATGACGTACGTGACTTGACCCGATGGGTCGCAGTAATTGTCTTCGATATGTTGGAACATAAATGGGTGATTGCAAAGCTTTCGCAACTGCATGATTGTATTCATCAACGCTTTACTACTTCTGCCCGATTTTCCCTTTTCAGAGCCGTCTGTAAGCAGCACTCCCTTGGTTTGCATGTGCCTGGAAGAACGTTTCAAATACAAAAGAATCAAAAATGAATTCATGCACAATAATTTTTGTAATTTCAAATAATACTGATATTTCTATTAAATTACCTGTATAGAACTCTTTGAAGTGCGGACATATCACATTTAATTATGTACTCTACTTTGTCTGGTAGCTGAGACTCTACTTCCTTCTTCAGACGTCTCAATAAAAATGGTCGAAGAACTTTGTGAAGACGCCTGATGATGAGAATTGTTTCTTCCTCGTTGAGCTCCACCTTTTCACCCGATGTTGCGAATGGAGCGTTGAACCATTGTTCAAATGTTGAACAACTTTTGAAAATGGAAGGTAGCAAAAAATTCAGCAGTGCCCAAAGTTCTGGAATCTTATTCTGTAGCGGGGTGCCCGTGAGAAGAAGTCGATGAGGGGAGAGATAGTGAGTATTTAAAATCTGCGTCAGCTTGCAGTGATGATTTTTCATTCGATGACCTTCGTCAATGATCATGTACTTCCATCGAATCTGCAAAATGACATGGATTTACAATTGAAGTTGATAAAATGTCGTGTCGATACGAGTGAAACTTTTTACATTACATTATTTGAGATTTCATGAACATTTTTATTTACCTTTGCCAAAACAGACTTATCCTTAATGATATACTCATATGTCGTCAGCAGCACATTGAATTTCGTGGCTCTCATTGAATTCTGGAGCGATTTCCTTAATGTTGGAGATCCTTTGTATGCGACAACATTGACTGAGGGAGCCCATTTCTCAAATTCCAGCACCCAGTTAGATAAAGTTGAAAGTGGCACAATGATGAGATACGGTCCAAGATTCTTTTTTCGTTCCATCAAAAGTGTTATCAGACCAATAGTTTGAATAGTTTTGCCCAAACCTAAATGCAACATTCATATTTGAATGAGTAAGTAACTACAGGAATGTAAAGCTTTCGTATAATTTTTAAAAAATCAGCTCATTGAGACATACCCATTTCGTCTGCAAGAATTCCATTCAAGTTGTTATTATAGAGTGAGACCAACCATTCGAGACCTCTAATTTGGTATTCCTTCAGTTTCCCATTAACAAGGATAGTAGCTTGCTCTGTTACTGATTCATGGATAGTATGTGCAATACCATAATAGGTCTGTTCTCCACTTTGCTTGTATTCATCATCTTCAACCTTTGCTTTCTGGATTACTTCTATGACTTTCTCATCTGGAATGGCTTCAGGGTCAGTCTCAACAATTTTAGTTGGGGGTGGAGGTGGTGGTGGTAGTGGTAATGGTTTTGCCACCGGTTCTTGAGGTTCCTCGTCTGATACATCGTCCTCGTCATCCTCATCATCGTCGTCGTCATCCTCTCTAGGAGCTGGTTCCCAACCTGGATGGGAATCTAACCATGTTTGCAAATCAGATGACATTGGTGCTTCTTCGCCAGAAAGCGTCTTTCCGGTCGCTGTTTCAATGACAGTAACTCTCATGTCTCCAGCTTGTTGAGAAGTTTCGTCCAATAAACCTTCAATGGGTTCGCCGTTTTCGTTTTCTTTTGCAATTTTATCTCTCTTTTTCTGTTTTCTTTGCTCCTTCAGCTTTCTTCGCTGATCTGTTTTGTGTTGTTTCACCATATCCGTCAAATTAGCTATATACTCGTCCGTTTGGGCTAGGAGGAAAGCCAGGCGCTTGTCTTTCTTCTGATCAATAAGTTTCCTGTAGCCTTCTTCATCTTCAGCCATTAGTCTTCTCATACGCTCCTTTTCAATTCTTTCTTGCTCCTTCTTCTGTTCCCGTTCGGCGTTAGCGTGATAAAGCATAACAGCCTTGTTTAGCTTGCCAATTTTCAACTGGTTATTTTTATGATATTCCCGAAGATCTTTTCCATGTTGGAGGACAGCATTCAAAAATTCTTGATGCTTTTGACGACGTTTTCGTTCTGCCTCAAGTTTTTGTTGTTTTTCTAGCCGTTCAGTAGCACGGGCTTCTCTCAGCCCTTGGCTCTTTTTGCGTTTGTAAGCTTTCAATTGGTATGATGTCTCAAGAGTTGTATCTCTGCTCATACAACTTACAACTTCTTGGCGTAGCTGCCTCTGGAAATTTAATAGACGTAGAGCACGAAGTTCCACGTTGGCTTTGCATTGCACATCTTCTGCCATGCTTGTAGGAAGGCTGCTCAGCGATTGAAGTCGATGAGTAATTCTTGCATTTAGGCGATTCTCTCTTTCATTGAGTAACAAAACTGGATCAAGACCTGAAGGTTTGTCAACTGGTGTCAATCGATTTTGTTTCTGAACAGGAGTTACAGGACCTGGTTGAGTGGTTTTCCCACCACCACCACCACTAGGCTGTGAATTTTGTTGTTGAGGTTGCGAGTTTTGCTGACTAGACACTGTTCCAGGTGCTGTTGAAGTTGGTGCATTTCCAGGTGGTAGTGGACCATTCGGCAAAGACGGGCGTTGTTGAGGAGGTTGAATAATAGCTGTGTAATTAAGACAACTGTTAATTGAAAATTTTTGATAAACGTTCAATGCCAAAAAAATTGAAACTAACCTGCTTGAGGTGCAAATCTGTTAGCAGGATGGACTACTGTTACTGGAGGATTTTCGTTTCGTTTATTACTAACAGCAGTACAAATCTGTTGAGGGAGGGGTTGATTTCGAGCCAAAAATCTATACGCCATGATTTGAGCCTTTAGCTGCTGCATCTGAGGGGGTGATAAATTCAAAAGTTTTGGAGCTTCGTTGGGCATCGGAGTACCCGAAGCAGGAACATAAGGTTGCATCTACAAATAATTCAAAAATTGTAAATTACAGATTCGTAAAACATAAAAATTACATTTAATTTATTATAAATGCATACATGGCGCTGTTGAAAGTTAGGATCCTGTGGTGCATGAGGCTGAAGCGATTGACAGGCTCTTGCTCGCATGGCCAGCAACTGAGAATATCGTGGATCGTCCTGCATTCCTTTTTCTTCCATTGTTGCGATCGCTCTCTGCAGTGCATTAGCGCTTTCTTGAGACGCTTGGGGTGAAGGAACTGGAGATGAGCCCATGGGATGATGATGGGCATTGTGTTGGGACTGCAGGTGTGAAGGTAACTGATTCGATGCTGCATACGCCATGATATTATGATGATTCATTGAACCAGGAGGACCACTCATCTGCATTGGAGAAGGCATGGAAGAACCAACAGGAGGAGGACCCGGAGGAGGCATCATCCTGGTTGTTGCGGATTACCAGACGGGGGAAGTTGTTGTTGTCCAGGAGGTAAAAGCCCCAATCCTCCTGGTGAAGACATTTTTATTTACCAAGTTGGATTCACTTTTCGAGTCTAGCAATAGCTAGTTGTTGTTGTTCCATAATCATTCTGAAATAATGAATAATAACGCATCTCACACACTAATCAACTATTGCCGTCGTTTTCAAACACAGTTAACGTTAGTTAACTAAACCATACATCAGACACTTTCCAATCACCATAAAAATCTTGATGAGGTTAGGCCAAAGGTGAACAGTATTAAAATCGTAGTTAGTGTAGACTTGTTGATGGAAAGTTGAAATGTTTACTATTTTGGCCAACTTTTTTAAACTTGGTTCACAACAAAACGACTTTGCTAGATGACTTTGGATATTCTCATTTGTTCATATTTACGTATCTGCTCTGTGTTTACAAGAATGTACCTAAAGCGAAAGCTTTTAGCTATACCACTATGTATAAAAATATCTGTATCTGTTTTTTACCTTCTCGAAGGATACTGCTACAGAGCGCCCTCAACGTGCCCATTGAGAACCATAAAAAAGTCCTTTTCGCTTTGAGCCGCAAGTGAATGCACACCGGCTGGAAACTACTCCTCGTGTAATTTTTCTACTGAAAACAGTTCACCAGTGAATTTCATCAGTGAATACTCAATTTAAAATGGCTTTCACAGATTCCAGTCCTGCTGGGCTCAAGAAGCTCAATGAACATCTCAGAACTAGGAGCTACGTTGACGGGTAAATAATTTAAAAAAAAAAAGCTTTTAAAGTGTCATTTCTACTTGGTTTTGTACTAATTGGTTTGTCCGTTTTCTTTATAGTTATGCTCCAAGTCAAGCTGACACTGCTGCTTTCAACGCCATCAAAGGCGCACCAAATGCCAATGATCTTCCATACCTTGCTCGTTGGTAGGTTTAATTCCGATTATTATGTGGAAGTTAAGCTTATCGAGATGTATTGTAATAAATGTGTTTTTCTAAAGGTATAATCATGTCAAGAGCTTCGGAGATTTGAGGAAGCAGTTCCCTGGTGCTACTGGCGGTGGTGCTAAGGCTGCTGCCGCAGATGATGATGATGACGTTGATCTCTTCGGTGATGATGATGAAGAGGTAGATTTTAAAGCCCTTTTTAAATTTGTCAACAAAAATGTACTTCCGGGAGCAGTTTTGTTATTCGGATACTTTGAACTTTTAATAGGATGATGAGGCAGCAAAGGTCCGTGAACAAAGGCTGAAGGAGTATGCTGCTAAGAAGGAAAAGAAGCCCGGTGTAATTGCCAAGTCCTCCATTGTCCTTGACGTAAGTTTGAATTAATATTCAGAAATTTATAGCGTTTAATAAATGGCAGAGTTTAAAAGTTTCTTGTCTTCTGATACCTTTTAGGTTAAACCCTGGGACGATGAAACCGATATGAAGGCCATGGAAGCCAAAGTTCGGGAAATCGTTATGGACGGTCTTGTCTGGGGTGCAAGCAAATTGGTCCCCGTTGGATATGGAATCAACAAGCTTCAAATCATGTGTGTTGTTGAAGACGATAAGGTCTCCATTGACCTTTTAAGTGAAACCATCCAAGATTTTGAAGACGTTGTCCAATCCGTTGATATCGCTGCTTTTAACAAGATTTAAATACCAGTAGGTGGATTTTTCAGTTGGGTTTTCAGTATGGAGTTGTGCCTTCCGTTGAGGAGGAGCTGTTTGAAATTTTGAATGGTGGAGTTAAATAAAATGTGCTGATACATACAAATTCTTGTAATTCTTTCTGAGCATTATTTAATTTCAACGCTTAAACTTTTTTTGAGTTGTTTCGCCCTTGACCCTCAATCAACAGCATCATGAGCTCATACAAATATGGTGTTAATAGGATCGGTGTGGCCATGCTGTTTCTCACAAATCACCTTTTGTTTGGCATTTATAGTCCTTTCGTCCAAAACTAAAATGTATTTTTCTCACACTTACAGGTTTTCTACTGGATATTGCGATAAAATCTGGAATTCTGCTAATCAGCTTGGTAAAGGTAGTCGTTATCATCTCACTCATTTTCCCACATGTTTTTGTGATTAGAAATCTTTTAAACCGATTTTAAGTTGCAACAATGCAACACCAGCATTATGCAGATTGAGAGAGCAGTGGGCAAAAAATAACTTTGCAAATGCAAATGATAAGAACAGCTTAGAGAGAAAAACAAGAAATTAGTCATAAAGTTGCAAATCTTCTTTTCGCAATCAACGCATTGACTTTGGTCAGTGAACATCTTTAAAGGTGATAATTATGTCAAAACATCATCAGGTACGCGAACTCTGGCATAAAGGCCAGAGTCAGGCTGTGACTATATAAAGATGAGGGATGAGATGATTGTGTCCAATTGCAGCATAGCATAACAAGTGTTAATATCATTGCATCATTGATCATGATTCGTGAGTTTTTGAAATATTTGTAGTGTGTGTGACGAGTGTTACGGCAAATTTTTCTTTGACTTGACACTATCAAAATTCCCGTGACATTCCAAGAAAGGTACATTTAATCCGTTCTATGCAATCTGAGGCGTGCTAATAAGCTTTTCTAAACGGATTCATCAGAGCCAACAACTAATTGCATAATCTCTTTGTAATAATCCGGGGCTATAAGAGATTTTAAATATTTATTTGTCATAAGTGCTAGAGTAAATTGTTCTAAGGTGATATAACGACAGCCACACGCGTTTTCGCTTGTAGGTGGGTAGAAGGAGTGGGTGCACACATCTTGATGACGCTTGGCATTAGAGGCGCTCATGTGCTGCAATGAATAAGGGGATTATTTGGGTTTACCCAAGAAGATGTCATGTAAACTGCGTTTATAACCTGCCGTGTTTACCAAAGTACTCATTCATGGCATTTGACGCGATTTTGATTATTAGCTGATGATTACGTATGTACGCGTGTTTCTGTTTTAATTGCAAAACGAATCTTCATTTTGATGTATATTCGTGACAGCTTCAAACAGTATAGTAGAATATGCCAGTTACGGTATAAAATTGCAACCTACAAATTATAATTACTCTTTTTGTGACGTTGAACATCGAAGAACGAGGAAAACTGACTTGTATTCTGTCCAATTCAATTTTGCTCTTCGAAGACTCGCAGTCTAAACTATATTTTTCCTCCCAACAGAGTTGTAACGTCGCGTGTGCTTGTCACTAGAAGAAGGAAAGATAATATTAAAACTCAAGATCAAGAGCAATTTCAGTCAAACAGAGAAATGTAAAGAAAGATAGGAACACGTAATAGGAAAACGGACACATTATCTTACTTAAACAATTTATTTATAACACGAAGATATCTATAATTTAAATTTCACTTCGGGTAAAATTGTCAAGTACTAATTATTGTAAATAATTTATTCACCTGAAAATGTGATTCAGTTAAAGTTTGCTTTATGTTGTGTTATATCATAAATAATAAAAATCATTATGTGTAATTAAATTTTACTTTGTGCTATCGTTCGTACAACAGTTTTATTTTACTTGCTATAAAACATCATGATGAGCGAAAATAGTGTCAAACTCACTTCTGTGAACAAACATCTCAGTTTTGACATGGAACCTGAGAAATTACCCTATCCGCAAAACCAGCTTAACGGTTTGCTCTTGCAAAATGACCTCAAAGACAGCAATGATAACGGGAAGTTTATGAGCACTCAAATTATAAGCAAGAACGGAAATACATTTTCGAATAACGACAAGTCGATGCTAAGACCTGTTGCGATAAGAGTTCGAAATGTAGTAAAATATTACCAGCCTGGAGTGCCAATTCTAAATCATTTGAACATGACTGTTCATGAGGGTACCATGTACGTCGCGTGATTTTAATTATATTTTTCTAGCACCAGGTTTGTAAAGTAATAATAATAGATGTTCTTGTTTGATGCAGATACACATTACTTGGTTCTTCCGGTTGCGGAAAGGTTTGCCATTATGAAATTCATTCATGACAATCATTTTTGATTGTTAAAATTGAAATTGTCTTAAATAAAAAAGAGACCTGAAATTTTGATCGTTAAACCATAGACTACTTTGCTGTCATGCGTAATTGGACTTCAAAGGGTTGACTCTGGAAATATTCAAGTTCTTGGGTGTGAGCCAGGTGCAAAAGAAAGCGATGTCCCAGGGAAGCTCGTGGGATACATGCCACAAGTAAGATTAACTATTTGTTGTTATTCAACCTGAAGGAAAATTAAAACTTTCTTAAATAGATTAAAAACTACGAATGTGGTTTTAATAGGAAATCTCACTCTACCCCAGTTTGTCCATCCAAGAGATGCTAGAGTATTATGGTTTGCTGTATGGAATGAACAATGACGAGATTAAAGAGAGAACAAATTTTTTAGTGACATTTCTGCATCTTCCCCCTTCCTCACGCAGAGTAGGAACTCTTAGGTATGTACTAGTTCTTCGAAACATAGTAGACAACGATCAATACGCCAATGGAATCTGTCATGTTGAAATATAAAATGATGATCAATATTTGCAACAGTGGCGGAGAGAAAAGAAGAATTTCATTTGCAATTTCGTTGCTCCCAGACCCTCCATTGCTAATTTTGGATGAACCCGTAAGAAATTCGCAAATTAAACAATGAAATTTTTGAAAATCTTATTAATGTTGCAACAAATCCACAGACAGTGGGAGTCGACGCTTTACTTCGTGAGAGGTACTGTAATCCCTCCTTTTATGTTGTCTTTCGAAACTTTGCAAATCTGCTCATGCTAAGAGCATCAATTCTTTAGCTTATAAACCCATTTTGTGATGCAATAATGCATTTCAAACATGTTACGCTTCTTTATTGTTACATAACCTTTTGCACTTGGTCTTTCAGCATTTGGGACCACCTTGTCGACCTTGTGTCAAGAAAGAAGACAACTGTGGTATGTCTTGATCTTGAGATCTGACTCGTGTTTTTGTTTGATTACCAGAAATTTTAGTACTTTTTTCTTTATCTGTCCGCAGATTATTACCACACATTATTATGATGAATCTTTAAAGTCCGATAAGGTAGCCAAACTAAACTCTCTAATAACTTGGCTAATATTATAGCTTTTAAATAACCCATTTTGTTCGTCATTTTAGATTGGTCTAATGAGAAATGGTCGTCTGCTCGTCGAGAAATCTCCACAGTCTCTACTAGAAGAGCACGCCACTACCTCACTTTCCCCAATAGTTCTGAAACTATGTCGGGATGACTCCTCCACAGACCTTCAAACCGTTACAGCAAATAATAAGACGAGTTTGACATCAATGGCAAACAATTTTTACTTGATGAACAACAACAGTTGCAAAGTGCCCGTAGAAAACGGTAAGAAGTAATACTTGTTTATTTTTCTAAACAAATTGTATAACTACTTCTTTACCATACTTTGCAGAGGTTCTTTCCGTGCAACGCTACTCGAGAAATATTTCGAAAGCAAAACAAACCAAAAACCATTTGTGGGCGATGATAAAAAAGAATTCTATGCTTATTACTCGCAACTACCTGTACGTACCTTTCAAACAATAATTATTGTAAAGTCACAGTCAGTTAAAAACTAACATTTCATAATATTTCATATAAAACATACTTTATATCCTCCATCAAGGTTTCTCGCATTTCTCATTTGCGTACCAGCCATCCAAGCTTGTCTATTTTGTCTAGCTGTAGGAAATGATCCGAAGCCCTTACCATTTGGAGTGGTAAATGACGAAGTTAACTTCACTCATCCTTGCCCACCTCCTGTCGACGAGGAGGCACAGTGCATGATTGAAAACTTGAGTTGTCAATACATTAACAAAATTTCAATTGATCAAATTACTTTGGTATGACAAAAGCATCTTCCATAATACGAATTAGTAATAGCAGTACTAACAACAGATCTCACAACAACCCAATTTGTTTGCACAACTAACTTTACAGCATACTTACTCAACAACAGCGGAAGCGAAGGATAGTTTGCTAAATGGGAAAATTTGGGGCTATATGCAATTTAAGGAAGGATATTCTCAACACTTTTTCACGAGGGCCACTGCGGGCTCTCAGTTTTATGACAATGATACATTTTCCGGGTCAGACATACTCTTTGAGATGGATGCAACCAGTAAGTTTTGCAGAAAGTATTTACATAATTAATTCGTTCTTTTAGTAAGTTATAGCTAGCTGGTTTTTTCAGGTAAACAAATTACTGCAACGTTAATCAAGGTATTCGCTGATACATACAAGGCCTTCTCTCAAGATTTGTTGAGAGGTTGCGGTTTTGATGAGAGATTAGCCGAGATTCCTATGAAGGTAAACGGAACACTTCCATTGATATTGGAAAATTGGAATAGCTATTAATAAATTTGTGGTAATAATTTTCCGAAATTCCGTTTCAGTACTTGCCCCCAGTGTATGGCGATTATTCCGCAGGGTTCCGAGATTTTTTGGCTCCCAGCTTGGTGCTTGGGTAATTGCAAATACGCAAAGGCACTTTTATTTTTATATCACCCAAAAGTATTTAATATTAATGAAGATCTGCTCCAATCTATTTCTGCCTATAGAATTTTGTTCTTCTTTCCCATCATATCTTCATCTATGCAAGGCATTCGTGAGAAAAAGCAGGGAACTCTTGAACGCTCCGTGGTTGCTGGTGTCCGAACCTGGGAAATTCTTGCAGCTTACTCGGTTACAGAATCAGTTATCATTCTGCTCCAAACAGCCTTGGGATTTTTTATAATGGCAGCCATATTCCAAATCCCAATCAAAGGCTCGGTAGCTTTAGTTGTTGCGTTATGCATGCTCATTGGGCTAAGTGGAGTGTCCGTTGGTAAGAATTTTAAAGCTAAGCATTTACTGCAGCTTTAACAGCGACGACAGCCCATTTTTTATGTGAATCCGTCAAATAATTACTTAGGTTTCCTGATTGGATCTTTTTGCCGAGAAGAAACTGAAGCAGCCTTGCTGTCAATGGCAGTATTTTTCCCAAACTTTATTTTAGCAGGTAATCTTGAAAGTTTCAAACCAAACCACTTTATCATCTCAAGGACTGTCATTTTAATAATTGCTTCGTACATCCGATTTTTTGCAAATTAGGAATGTTCTGGCACTAGAAGGCTTACCCTTCTTACTCCAATATGTAGCTTATGCCCTTCCCTGCACTTTAGCTAGTGAATCCGTTCGCTCAATCGTAAATCGAGGATGGGGCTTCCTTCACCCAAAAGTTTGGCCTGGATTCGCAGTGACCTTTGCTTGGATAGCAACTTACTGGATACTTAATATCATTTTGCATAAAAGAGCATCAGTTCGGAGGGGAGGTTGATCTTGAAACTCTAGTACAATTTAATTATATTATGCAATAGAAACCATATGTAAATATAGCTACAAAAATCATTAAAATATGCCGAAACATGACTATAATGAATGCAAGTATATTTTTCATATAAAATAGTTTATTTAAAAACTGATTTTCAATCATCAAAACTCATAGCATGATAATATTATAATACAATGTAATATAATTATAAAAATAATATTCAACATTCAATCACTTTTGATTTGTATGAGATCACATATCCTATTGCATTTTTCGAGAAGGAACAAACAGCGCTAGCTTCCAGGATCTACTTTCCTCCAGCTTGCTCCATCCAGTTGACGTTGAACTGACGGTGACGTCCAGTGAGAACAGCCTGGCGCTCCGCTGCAAATAGTTTATGTAACTGTTCAGCTTTTGTAACATACTTTTGACGACCCTGTGCGGTAAGTCCCTTCCACGCCTTAGCAATTCTTCGGGAAGTTCCATTGAATCCAGGCTTGGGTCCACTTCTATTGACCTAAAGAAAGAAAGTCAATGGGTCAGACTGTCAGGCATGATACTGGAGAAAAGCAACACATATATATAATGAGAAATTATACATTTTTCTTTTGAGCTGCCCAGAAATCTTTCGTGAAGAGGGCATACGGTGTCGGAGGCTTCATCATAGACCGTTTAATATGTTTCCACTCCTCAGCTTGGCGAAGGTAAGCATCCCTCTCATTCTCGTATTGTTGGTTCCAAACGTTTTTCTCCTCATCGGAGAGCTGCATCCAAGCGCGGGCTGCTGCAGTGAAGAGACTTGGGAGTCCAGAATTATTAGTCTGCAGAGCAAATAAAATAATTGCAGCATGATTATATCCAGAAGATTGGGCTGCGTGTCATTAATTTGTTAAATGAAAGAATTGCACAATTTAACCGCAGTCATACCCCTTTAATCCTAGCTATAAAATCCTTGGCGAAGCGTTGATATCCGTGTGGTGGACGAGTCGGTTTGAGCACATTCTTCAACTGTTCCCATTTCAGTTTTGGAGTCAGCCGATTGAACGCCTCCATGTCCTGAACATTTTCCATCAAATTCACTCTTCCAGCCATTTTTGAAGTATAAACTATTGTCACAAAATGAAGACAGGAATCACTAATAAGGAAGGGTAATTTGTTTGAGAGCACAACTGTTACACTAGTTGGTAGCTTTTTGAAAGTTTTTAGTGCATTGACAAAGGATAAAGATACAGAGCTTTCTGTCGGATTTTCGTTCGGGGGAGATCAATGAACTTCAATCAAGTCAATGGAATACTCGAGAACAAGGAGAATACTGGAATCAGTTGTTACCATGCCATAATTAGCACGGTCGGTGGCGGTTGGCGACAGAAAAAAGGGCCAATTATGTTCATCTGTCACCAAGTTGGTTGAGTTGGCATGAAGATTTTGGCGACAATAGACCCTTCTATATTTCTGTCGCCAAAATCTTTACCTTTATCTTTGAGTGAAGGTTTGAAAAAATTTCGCGATACAATATCTTAATTTTAGGTTTATATAATTTACTACTTTTACAAATAAGTTCCTTTTATGCGTGTAAATACTAATATGTTTTTTCCCGGTTGAAAAATATCATCTTTTCACCATTTTCTCGTCTGCAAATTAAAGCGAACAAACTGAAATCATTATGATCCAATATGATAGATTTTATGCCTTTAGAATGCATTTCAAAATGGACGAATAACGAATATCCTGGCTTTTATCGTCATCATATCGTCATAATAATCATCATCATCAAGTTGCAATTTTTAGCAAACATTGAAACATAGCCTGCTACACTTCAGGTCGGTCGGGTATCCCACGCCCTGCAGATTTAGCTAAGAATAGGAAAATATGTATGTTGTCGAAAACATTAAAATTGCCCATTACTCATACTCATCCATCCACACAAAAGATGAGAGCGATGCTCGTGGTTGAAGTCACAGATTTACGTACGTGGTTACGGTCTATGTCTCCCACCCAGCCCAGTACCTGTTTACCTTACTCTGACTTTACTTTACTTAGAAACAAGTACATCATATTTATATATGCATCCGTGTCTTGTCTTCACATCACATCGCCACTCAACAACTTAAATAGCTACAATGGATTTTACAAGAAAGTCATTCGTAATTTTGCTCTCGATCCGACGCAATCAACTTATTAGCTTACAATCCTAAGCCAAGTCAAAAGGTTTTAAAGTGAGGTGAAGAGTTTAACTTCAATTTGGCATGTTCTCGCATTGCCCCAGAATTAAGTGACAAGCAATCGTCAGTGTGTTCTGTGTAAAATCTTTATGGTGAATGCAAGGGTATTTACACCTAAAAGAATCTTCAGTGTTGTTCTTACGTGAAAATCTAATTTTTAAAAAATGGCTAAAATTAATGCCTTCAGTTTAATCGCCATTTATGGACTCATGGCTTTCACCGTCATTTTCGTGAGTGCGACTCCTCAAAGGAGGTTCAGTGGAGTTGATGATTTAACTGGACAGTCTTCTCAAAATACAGGTAAGATTTTATTTTACATTTTCGGCATCGCTTGACACACACCTGTATGTAGAATAAATTTTTTTTATAGAAAATCGAAAGCTTTTAATGTATTCATATTTTAAATCTTGACGGATGCGAATTAAGCGGATGGTAGAAATTCAGTGGTTTGCAATGATTGTTTTCACATTGGTTAGGTAGCCGAAGGAAAGCGATAAATCCCATGACAGAAGCCTGTTTAGCATGCATTTGTCAAGCATCCACAAACTGCAACCTTACAACAAGATGCATTTCCAACGGAAAGTACTGCGGTCCTTTCCTCATCTCCCGTCCTTACTGGTTGGATGCGGGGCAGCTGACGCTTATCGGAGACCGAGCAGAACGTGCTGGAGGTAAGTGTTCCGGAACTACCATATTTCAGTCATTATATATGATTATGAGGAGACGTTATCTAAACTAGCTAAAGCAGCGGTTTACCTTTACCTTCAACAAAAATGTTTTGTATTCAGAAGATTTACAAGGTTGTAGATGTGTTTACGTTATGTTTGTAACTCTGCTTGGTTGCATGATATCAACAAGCATGAATAATTTTTATGTTCTTTTTTATTGGCATTTACAGCTTTTGAGGACTGTGCTAATGATCCCATCTGCTCTGCACAGGTAAGATCTGCTATTCATTTTTGAAAGTTACGGAAATGCTTATGTATGCCTCCAGCGTGGAAAAATGGGCAATAAAACAAACAATATGATGTGCACTTGAGAGATTTTGAGACAGAAAACCCTTTTATCACGCGATGTTTGCTAAATTAAGAAATTTAGAGTTGGTTTTATGGCGAAACGCTCCATTAAAACATAAATTTTTGGTGTGTTTTCAGACTGTCAGGACATACATGCAGAGATTCCAGACGGTAAGTAAAACATTACGTTTTAAACTTGGAGTTTTAGCATTTTTGGCATTTCGTGTTATGTTACTGCATGAGACTTGGGCAGACACACAAGCTCGCCCACTGCACAACCTTCTTCTTCCTTTAAGCCCGTTTTTTGTTGCAAATTCATACAAAAATACGTCATCATTTTAGGGCATATCAGCCACGCTTAATTATTATGCTGATGATGGGAAACACTTGTTTTGAGAAATCTAAAAACAGCTCATCAAACAAGCCAGCCTCTTCAAGTCTATATTTATCCAGTGTTATGATACAACCGGTGTAAAAATCATTACACGCTCCAGCTTGAAAGGCTGTTGCCGACAGCCGATGCAAGCACACGTAACTTGTTGACCTTAAGAAACAAGTAGTGCATTTTTTCCATACAAAAATCTTTTTGGAATTTTATAAAACCACTCTGCCCAAAGTGAAGATTAACTACATCTTAAATTTATGTAACACAACTGCTGGCACGATGTTTTATAGCTTTTTGAGACAATATGACACTAATTCCATTTGACGTAAATTATATATGATAAAACCCAATGTTCCTTGAGCTCTATAAAAATTTACAAAAACTTTGTTTTTCTCACTTCAGGACTGCAACCGAGACGGAGCTATCGATTGCGACGAGTAAGTAGCAACATTAATGTTTTTTTCTTAATTTATGTATATTGCTTTTCCCTACTAGGCACACCATTTTTATTCTTTGGCAAACTGCTATAAATAGTTTTCATTTTCATCTCAGAATGAGAATTCTCCAAAAGAATATGAAAATGCATAAAAATGAAATAATTTTTTGTCATGAACCCCAATAGCATGGGCCGAATTCACCTGATGGGACCCACAGATTGTGTGAATCCTCGAGTTCCCACAACGCCCTTCTTCAAACGATTTAGAAGCTGTTATGACAAGGTCCTTCAGCTGTCATCAGCCTGAGAAGAAGAAACAGAAAATATTGTTGGGCGAAAGGGAGAGTTGGATGTGATAACTTAGGCCAAGTTCACACTAAAAAATATAATATTATCCTAAAGCCAATAAGCCAACCCTGTCATCATCATGTGTCATGGATGATTCGCATGATTTCCTAGTAATTTTATATGATAATTTTTAATACCTGTACATTTCTTACTTTCCATCCTCCTCATGACAAGAAGAAGTATTAGTTTGTTCATGACCCATGTGTGTGATGTCATGTCACATTCAAAATGAATGATAAAAAAATCTAGCCTTAATTAACAGAGCCTCCATTCCAACAACATTTCCAACATTCCTAGTATTAAATTAAGCTAGAAGGGAACAAGTTATCAAAAAGAGAGAAGAGAAAAAGAGAAACAGAAAAATGCTTCGCTGTTTCAATTGCCATAAATAATATCCCACGGGAATATATAAGAAGTATATATAATAATACAAACGATAAATTTATTTTATTTTATGCTGAGCAATGAGCATACTATTACAAGTACAGTAGTTGACTAATTAAGGTTAAGAATTTATGTAGTATTGTGCATAATATTTTGGATAACAAAATCTTGTTAAATAACTTCTTGATACGAGACAGAAAAATCTTAAGTTATGCCTTATTTATGTAGATAAGTATGATTATAGTTGTGACTTGTGACTGCTTTTGTAATGCTGATATATCAAGCCCGAATGAATTGAATTGAAAAAGATGATTTTTTCATGAAAATGAAAACGAGATGTCAAACAACCAACTTTTTTTTGTGAATGATTTCATGGTGGTTGTGATTTTATTGTTAAGCTCGACTCCTTTTCTTGTCAGTTCTTTGAAATAAAAAGAAACTGAAAGCATAATTTTATTGCAGAGTGACAAAGGAGTTTACTTACTCGTTCTTTAGCTAAAATTACTCGCACCTGATGATATCGGGAAACCCATCTGTATTGTGAAGGTAGATCCGGCTGTATTGTTTGTAATTACATGTTATTCTTGCACTACTGTAAAATGCATTTTTAGCTCTCTTGTAGATTGTGTCGATAAGTATAGGATAAAGAAAAGCAAGCACACTTGATAAGTATGTAGGCACATAAATACAATGAATGATGAAGAAATGAGAGGTGTAGCGTGGTACGGAGTATTTTAACCTAACCGTAATCAGAGTCAGCGAAGAATGACATGATTTTTTAAAAATCCCTTTCCATTTCAACCCCGTCATCCTGTTCGACTGAGTTGTTATCAGCATTTTAATCAATTCACTCGTGTTTTTATAAGAGAAAAATAATACTATCAAACTTATGATGAGGTCCAGTCAACTTTATTCCTAGAACGCTGGCTCTAACTAGGTGTGTTCCGCTGTGATTCTGCGGACTTGCTCAATATTATATACGTCATCGTTTTCTAAGCTAGTAGTTTTATGATGATGATGGTGATGCGAGCAGAAGCAGATACCAGGATTTTCATGCCTTTTAAACTCCTACTTTTTTAGCTTTTTATTAGCAACCCACATGCATTATTTACGGTTTGATAATTCGCAATAAACCCTGCGTAAGCTTTTCTCTCACCCACTCCTCTCCTGGATAAAGAAGGATGAGCCCTTTTTTATAAGTTTGTTTCCAGCCACTAAAATAATTTAATTTTAATAAAACATATTCCTGTACAGGTTTGTTTGTATTGTATTGTAAAATGGATTCTGGTTGCGCTATAATGTTTAAAACGTACACGTAAATGCACCTTAGTTTTTATTGCATTGTTACACATTTAACTTATTCTGGTGTCATCATTCTGAATTGGATGTCGATATTTTCTTGTGTTTTTCAAGATAGCAGTACTTGATACACAATTTACAAGTGCACATGTGCAAATACTCTTGATATCAAATTGCAATAGCTGCTACAATTAAGAAATCGAGATTAACCTCTTCAACTCATACTTTTATCAGTTTTCTGCATTGATGATATCAAATTAAACAAGCGTGGGAACTCAACTGTCACTCAAGGCATTAGTTATAGCCACTTGCATATAAATGCATACATGCGTACCTAAAAATGTAGGTGAAACACAGGAAGCCGATTAAAACTCAAATGAATGACATAGCAAAAGAAAACAAGTGGGTAATAATCACATTCTCATGTTTCACTTTCTTTTTGTATTATTTTTTTATCTACCACATACGCTTGATTTCGTAAAATTTCTATTTCATTTTCTTAAGTAATTAAAATAAATTGCCTACTAACACTGTATCTTCATTTATATCAGGTAGGTGGTCCTTTTTATTATTACCACCTATGCTCATATCCATACTGACTCATATATATTAGTTGACGGTCACAACAATTCACGAAATGGCCAAAGATTACAATATGAGTGGTTTTATTAACGTGTTGAGTCATTTTCGAGTTGATGGTGTCATTGCTTTTGACCTTCAGAGAAGGAACAAAAAAAGAACGAGCAAGGTAAGACCTAATTAATAGTGCGAAAATGTTTCATTTCGATATTTAAATGCGTGTGCAGTCACAGTCCCTCACACCAAATTGGGATAGAAATGAAAAGCATCCTGCTAAACGTTTCATTGACTCCGCTGCTGGTAAATATTTTTGGAAAACTATTAGTTATGCTACTTTTAACAAAGTCTTTTATGGGTTTGTTTGTGAATTTTTGTATGCGCAGACAATATGGAAATATTTTTTCCATGAATCCAAAAATCATTTGAATAAAGCCTAATCCATTAAAATCCCACATATTGAGCAAAACATTCTCCACAGGATGTCCAAAGTTGCAAATTCTAAGAAGAGGATTTTCCATTATTCTGCAAATCTTCAGCTTCATCTAGCAAATGTCGTTTTCGTTTATCTCCAAAATCTCTAGAGCTAGAAAGGTGAAGGTGGCTTACGTTTACCTAGAACTTGCAATCAACCATTCAACCTTCCCCGTCCAAGTGAAATATTGCAAAAACTATCAATAATTTTGGTAAACATCCTAATTGGCATTGTTTACGTCATGTTAGGGGAATGTACAAAAATTTGGATAAGTTCAAAGTTGTGGTGATACATGTACCTTTTTTATTTGCATATAATGACTATGACTGCATCAAACATTTCCATTCTTTTTTGCCCAGGTTTTGGACACTGTTGTCGTAGCCCACCCGGATTTCCTTACCTGTAAGCTGACTCTCTGTGGGGTTCTCCCAGATTTTGCGTTGTGGTTGACTCATAGCACAACCAAATATGATATTAATGCCAATTTGAGGTGATATAAATTGCTTATATGGTCTGGATTGGATTTTGGATGTCTGGGCTTCGTGATATAATGCAAATCAGAAATCATTGACATGTCCATAAATCATTCATGCATCGTATTATTATTATGTACCTCATTATCTTGTCTGTGTTCAGCTTTAAGTCCTCGTTCGCTTCTCCATTTAGCTGTTGCTAAATCTCGGTCTAAAACTGAATTCTTTCATGGAAGAAGCTGAAGCTCACGCACAATGAAATGAACGCTTTGTTGGTTATTAGCAAAAAGATAAACCATTCACCATATTAAAATCGCATTAACTGATTTTTTTGCATGATATGATGCTCATCTCTGGCTGCACTACAGAGTCTTAGTCATTATCAAGGTCAGTTCATTGGAAAACCTTTACAAAATGAAGAGGTATACAAAAGATGCACTTATTCATGAGCATTATTACCACTATATCAGGTACATCTTTAATTTTGAATCGTACAAAACATGAAAAGACCATATACATAACACATAAACACTTCCATACAAAGTTTGCTGACATCATTATAACCTCATTAGGTAGGAGCATAAGGTAAAGATAGAAGGTAATTGGATTTACCATTTTTTGCATTTCATAAATAGATATGAAGACAAACTGAATGTATAAGCGTATTACTCCGTCTTGTAAGATGATACTGATGCTGCATTGAAATTGAACGAAGATGTGAGTTCTTTGATACTTATCGTTTTCATACGTACAATCCAGACTTCCTGCGAAAAGTTTGGGAATTCTGGTGTATAATCGCATTCCAATCTTTCATTTCATAACAGACTCTTACAAGAACTGGTTGTGTGTCTCGTTTGGAGTTTAATACAAGCAACAAGTGTATCTGTAAACAGTTGTTCAGAATTTAAAATGAAACTTGCCATAATCTCATTGAGCTTCGTATTTGCGAATTTTTTATTCGCTGTCAACGGTGCAGAAATTTCGGACGAGTGTCTGGGTTGTATTTGCCAAGCTAGCACGGGGTGCAACAAAGATCAAGGTGAGTATTATGGAAATAAAAGGGGATTTGTTCCTGCCAAAAAATTGAAAAAACTAAATTTGTGAGGTAATTATCGAATATTGCATAATATTTTTACAAGGCTGTTCTGATGGAGGTGTCTGTGGCCCCTTTCTTATAACCTGGGGCTTCTGGTCTGACGCTGGAAAACCCGTACTCAAAGGAACTCAACCTAATGACCCTGCCGGTAAGTAGTGTACAATTAAATGCACATTAATTAGAAATCTGTCACAATTTACAGCGTTTTAATCTGTATTTTTCATACTATTCCAGCTTACTCAAGTTGCGTAAACGACATGTTCTGTGCTAGCGAGACTATTCGCAGTTATTCAAGGATATTTGGAAAGGTAGATACACTAATATTTGCCGTTTTTATGTTAAAATATCAATGCTATATAGTTGAATTTTTAAACAGTTATTAATGTTTAAATCAATTAATTCCAGGATTGCAACGGAGATGGAGCAATTGACTGTGATGATTTCATGAGGATCCACAAATTCGGACCAGGTGCCTGTGATACACCGACTATGGCCGAAACCCCATTTTTCAAGGAGTTCACAAAATGCAAATCTATAGTTAATCCTAAGTAAAGAAAGAACAATGTTGTCGACGTAAAGGGTGCATTTTTGTATGTGAATTTTTTAAATGTAGATTTTTAATATGCATTGTTTCATTACTTCCTGACCACCAATGTGAACACTGCAATTGCAGTTACAATTAGCACGAATTATTATTAAATGGATTGATTTCTCACTCTTTTATAACAATCTTATAATTTTTGCAGCAGCCAACTTTATATCCTTCATTTTCATCAATAGAAACACACATTCTGACCCATTTCCACCAGAAAAACGTGACGGCCGGTAATTACATGTTGTTATTGACTTATAAAACGTGTCTTGGGGCTAAACCCTCTTTAAAACAAACATTTTTTGCATCACCCCATGGGAAAATTCCATTGTGCGTTTCCGATTTTTGTAGTCAAAGAAAATGTTTCTCATGTACACACTTTAGAATAACACACAGCCATCTTCTTGGTCTGGTCTGCTTCTGATTTGATCTGACGAAAACATTTTTTTTGTTTTCATAGAATTCATCCATTCATCGCAAGAATTCATATTCATGGTCATTTAATTACAAGAGAATACGGCGTTCATTCCTCCAACAAAAAATCATGACGTTAGCATTTGTTTTGAGTAGAAAAAATGGTCTACTACGCTTCTCACTTTAACATTTCATGAAAAATCGGTGAGGCTACTGCTTGTTTATTTCGGTTTAGAGACCTTTATACGTATTACACACTATCAACTATGACGTACAATGTAAAATATTTTTGTACTTCTCACATTGTTGACTCTCGCATTATAATTATCCATGTCTAACAACGTTAGATTGGAACGGTGAACTCTCATGAGATTTTTGAGATGAGATCTGGTTTTCAACAGCGTGCCATGTTTACATTGCTTACAAGGAGATAAATGTGGAGATATATGGACGTGAGGTGACTCAACGACGTTAGGTGCTGATACAGGATTTCGTAATTTATCGAGTTGAAGCTAAATGATAAGTCATTAGGTTGGACTTAAACGCTATGAAGTTAAGTATATATATATTTACAATTATTGATGACAAAGTTCATAACTTGCCAAAAATTATGAAAAGTAAATAAAAAGTATGGGAGGAATCACAACCTCAGGTCTCATTTTATAATTCATACACAAGCGCAACGGAATCGTAGCCTTGAACTTGGTGAATGGCCAACGAGGCCAATGATGGATGGAGCGATGGGAGTGCTATAATCTTGTAATGAAATAATGGTTGCAAGTGACCTAACGCTATCATAGCCTATGCTTAATCTATTTTGACGTAATGAAGGCGTGTTCGCGTGATTCACAAACATTCATGAAAATGATCCGGGTCGTCTCGACCGTGAGTAGTTTAATGTCTTCATCTTCCGTTTGCGTATTTTGTACACGTGCAAAAGCGAGAATAACATTCCAAAAGGTATTCCACCTTAAAACTGAATCATTTCTCTCTACTCGTCTACTTTGTCTTCGAATATGTTAGACGGGGAAAAATTTCCATTTATGCAATTACTTCAATGTAGAAACTGCAAACGACTTAAAATGAGTTTCAATTGATATAATGTTGACTTAGGATTTATAAACATTCATTCTTTACGATTTTGACATTTACTCGCAAAACAAATATTATTATTTCTAGGAGGGGACAAGGAGAGAAATGTAATTTTTGCTCACCTGTCATATCAGCCCGTATTTATCAGCATTATAGCACGCAGACTCGTCATGATCATGCATGCACTTGTGCGTTGTGTCTGTGTCCTACTTCTATCATTTTGGATCAACTTCCACAACCCTAAATATACAAACGGGAATGAACCAATCTGATAGGACAAGACATTTTCATTTTCTCACCTACAGAAGTGGAATTTGACAAATTGTGTTACATGTAAAAAATGAAGCTCGCTCATTTTTGCAAAACAAATATTCCAAAGATCCCTACAAATATTCATATTTACTTTGCACAGGTATTAGATTTGGAATTCGAAAATCTGAAATGAGTTTATGCGTATTAATGACGGCAAATTTCAGAAACATTTTAAAAAGGTATTATATCAATTTCTGCAGGTGTTAATTCACTGCGTGTTAATCGGTAAATATAAAAGGATTAACAATAAAAATGGTTGGTTTACATTTTCTTAGATGCATAAAATGTAAAAAAAAATTCCTCCTGATTCAAATGTCAGTCAGTGTGTCAAAATAAAATTATTGGCACTTGCGAACTGCAGTATGTAACTACTACTTCTTTTAATAGAAGCTAATTGCGGTCTGTGGTGAGCCGTGACTTAGAATAATTGTCGGTCTGGAATTTAGAGTTGAATGATTTTTTATGATCAAATAAAATACATATCATTTATGCTCTTGTTACCTCCTAAAAACAAATTTTTTTAAACATAGCATTCCCTTTAGTGCAGCACAGTAGATATTTTTGTGAGCAAGTTGCAGTAAAACATTTGTTACAAAACCAATCCAGTTAAATACAACTATAAAAAGCTGCAGACTGCTGTTGCTTTACTTCATTGTTTAGACCGAAGTTTTTGAAATTAAGGGTACAAATGGTTGAGTTTCCTTGTTTATAACTATTACAACTTGTGATTGCTGAGCTTATTATTGACCTACGTCTGCAATAATTTGACTCTCAATAACTGTTAAATATGATATGGCGTATAAGTTATTGTTGTTGTAGCTAAAACCGAGCCTAAGCTTGCAATGGTTCTCCAGTAACCCAACGAAATGTTTGTGTTTTGGACTTGAAAGCAACAAATATTTCCCGTAATTGTGCAAGCAACCTTTGTGACAGCAACTTTGAACTTTAAATATGAAAATCTACAATCTACATACCACGAGAAAGAATGTACGTACATACACCAGAAAAGTAATCCCATATCAACAGCAGCATACACACAACAAGCAGTAAAATTCCATAAAACTCTCAGGGGACCACTTCTTTCCCAATTAAGATGCACACTTTTGACTTTGGCACATGTACGAAAGTAACAAAGTTTACAGTTGGAATGACGATTTTAATTTACTTAACATTGACATTCAGAAAATGCATCAGCTCGGTTCTTAAAGGCCAACGAACTGATTGAACTGTGCACATGTTTATCATCAACATTTTCCGTACCGCCACATATTTTTTTAGTTTACTATCAACAGTAATGAGATCCGAACCAACACAATCCGACGTAGAATTACAGTTACATTAATTTGTGTTGATAACAAGACAGCCTCAAGCTGGAAAAAGTATTTCCACCTGCATACTCCACATTAATCTGGTGCATTTCAAAGGGTTTTCCTTATAAACGTCAGACAATCCATTAGTTTCATTAAGAAAATGAGTGGTACTCATTTACAATTCACCTTGAATAAAGTTAATGGGATTTTAAAATGAAAATTCATGGGCTCATTCACAAGATCATAATATCCAGAAAGAGGTTGGAATATAAAGGCTATAATCTAATTACTTCTGTGTAACGATTTATTTACAACGTTTCATTTTCATATTATGTAAAACGGAAAGCCGTGCCCGCTCGCACGCCTCATTATGCATGCATGCTTTCAGAATGTGCAATCAATTCACAATCGTCACTTTTGACTTCTGGGAATATCATACAGTTATATTGAATATGAATGGTTGATGGTTTCGGGGAACAAGTAGTCTACTTGTTTTGCATGGAATTTTTATTCTTTGCACTAATTTTGAGCTTACGAAAAGGAAAATGGACATGAAGATACATCTAGTATCTGTGAAGGGTCATTAGACAAGACATTAAGTTAGCCAATCAGCTCTCACTGGTCATTAAAGATTCTTGCTAATTGTCTCATCACGGAGTAGTGGTCTACTGTTGGTTAAGGTTAAGCAGGTGGGTATGTATGCTTTTAGTTCTAAAGATTTGAATGGGATGCATATGCACATCAGTTATATGCATAAGTGGATAATTGTTACTAGATTATATACAGGAGTTTGTTACAATGGTTTAGTATCTTTGAAGTAGTGCAGTGTTGGTTTTGTATGGGATTGGATTGGTTGCATTGAAGGGGAAGCCTGGAAAATTTGTCAAGAGGATTTCGTTCAGTGGTTCAGTGGATTACGTTGATATTTGCATTAGCCCAAACTTGACAATAATTCAGTTCAACTCAACAAAAAAAAAGAAATCGACGGACGGACAAGGACAAAGCTGGTAGCTACAGGAGCCATATGGTTAAATAAACTTGCAATTTGTGTATTGCACACATATGCTAAATGCCATTGGTGGTGCCTAAAGTAAACTTGAGGGATAACGCATAGTGTTATTGGGTATTCGCTGTTGTGGACAAGAACCGAAATCTAATGTGTCAATGGTATTACACATAAAAATAGAAGCCCGAACAAACAACTCAAACTGTCTTGCGAAATAGCAACAAAGTGTTAGAACCACAATGCTTATTTGAAGCCACTAAAGACAATAGCATTGCTGGCCT
This sequence comes from Orchesella cincta, assembly GCA_001718145.1. Lineage (NCBI taxonomy): Eukaryota > Metazoa > Arthropoda > Collembola > Entomobryomorpha > Orchesellidae > Orchesella > Orchesella cincta. Next base: position 74,746 of record LJIJ01000228.1, on the reverse strand, counting down.
TGGCTTTGGCCCTATCCAGTTGTGATTAGTAAGAGGTACGCGGACATTCTTATTCAACCTAGCCGCCAGTGACATTGGAAGTATTTCACAACTACTTCAGCTTGCCATAGGAATCGCCATTTTTAATTTAATTGACAGGAGTATTCACTTACTAGATTTTTAAAGAAATTCTTTGATAAAGAATAATTTACTAAAGTAGATATAAGTCAGATCCAAACTTCTTAACAAAATGGGTCTCATGAAAAAGTTTACGAGAAAGAAGTTGGTGGACCGAGATGAAACTTCAACGGAGCTACACAGGGTCTTATCAACAGTTGACCTGACACTGCTGGGAATTGGGTCAACACTCGGGGTTGGGATCTACGTTTTGGCTGGGGAAGAGGCAAAGAAAGATGCTGGACCGGCTGTGGTAATTTCCTTTCTTGTTGCAGCGTTGGCCAGCGTTCTAGCAGGTATTTTTTAAATAAAGATTTACTAAATACAGGAAAAGGATGACTGTTCATGTTTACATTTACATCTAGGCATACGCAGTAGAGCAGAGCTAAATTAATAATAATGTCAAGTGTTGAAGAGCTCATTTCCGGTGATGCTCTGTCACTCCATACTGAATTCATAGAGCGTAGCCTCAGTATGAGCCTTCGTTCTTGTTGAGCTAGCAGGCGAATCGAGTTGTTTTGACTGAAAAATTTAGAGAAGATAATAATTAGCTTAATCATGTTGTTGCGACATTTGGTTAATTTAGTCAATCAAGCACATCTAAGCTAACTACGTTGTCAATTTTCATTGGATCATGTCACGCGTCAAGTCACCACTCATTAACAGATCCAAATTATTTCTCTGTAATTTCCAGGTCTTTGCTATGCCGAATTCGGTGCTCGTGTTCCCAAGGCCGGTTCGGCATATGTCTACAGCTACGTATGTGTTGGCGAATTCATCGCCTTTGTAGTGGGATGGAATTTAATCATGGAATATGTTATTGGTAAGTAATTTTTCTTACTTCTTGATCTAATCTAATCAATCGGAAGTAATGGAAAAAATATTTTTTGTAGGGGTGGCCAGCGTCGCAAAAGGATACAGTGAAAATGTAGACAAACTATTCAACAACGTGATGGGAGACGCATTCAAACACTACTTTCCAATCGGCCATTTTGGCATCTTTGCCGAATCCTTTGACTGGTTTGCCTTTTCAGTCACACTGATTCTAACGTGTATGAAAATAAATACACAACATTTTTAGCACTCTAGTATCAGATTATTGGTAGTAAAAATCCGTTTTACGACTGGAGCGAAGCTACATAATATTATTATGTTCTAAAAGAGATAGTATCCAACATGGGCCTCTCACCAAAATGCATTTAGAATCCTTTTGTCTTTTCTTTTCAAGTTATAAACATTTTATTTTATTTTTCACAGTGATTCTTGCCCGTGGAGTAAAAGAGTCCTCCATGTTCAACAACATCTTCACATGCCTAAATCTCGGAGTGGTGGTTTTCGTCGTGATTGCTGGTTCCTTCTTTGGTTAGTGCCAAACCAATGCCAAATGACCGTCAATTTGGATAAAAGGCTGGAATAGCCAGTCAATAAAGTATAGCCAAGGATTGATGCTAATGGATTACCAGAGATATATATTTGAGCTCTCCTTATATTCATAACTTAAATTTGTGTCGACAGACACACGCACGCACACAGAGCGACAAAAAAAGCTTTTATTTTTGTAGATCTCTTTATAGGCATAACCAAAATACTCAATGTTCTGAAAGATTGTCTCTTTGTCTTTTTACTTGACGTTTTGTTCTCTTCTGCAACAACTATTGACTTGGTCTTGACGTTGCGTTTTGGCTCTTTTAGTGGACTCAAAAAACTGGGTTTTGGACAAGAACGAGACGCTGAAAGCCTATCCAAATATAACCGCAGCAGCTATTGGTGAAGGAGGATTTGCCCCATTTGGTTTTCACGGTATGGACGTCTTAAACTTATCTACTTTCCCTTTATATTTGTGCTGGAGTATGTTTGTGCTCTGTAAAAGCTCATTTTGCACAAGTGGAAATTCCATATAATATTTACTATTATTCCGATTTCCAGGCATTATGAAAGGGGCTGCAACATGCTTTTACGGGTTTGTCGGCTTTGATGCGATCGCCACAACAGGAGAAGAGGCAAAGAACCCCCAACGATCAATTCCAATGGCCATTATTATCTCTCTGCTCTTCATTTTCTTTGCGTACTTTGGAATTTCTTTGGTTTTAACGGGAATGGTACCCTATTTCTTGCAGGTAATTCACGAAGGAGAGTAGTTCCCTGGCTTTCACTCACTCACTTACTCTTTGAACAACTTTTGAGATGATCCATATCGGTTGTTTGTTGGTGATGATGCAGACGATAGTTTTCCTTTGTTCAATGAATAAGAGAGGTTTTTGGTTTGGGTTGGTTGGGATATCTAAAATAAAAGGAAAGAAAGGGAGAGTTTCTTTTCAGTAAAAATTCATGTGCAAAAATATATTTTTGTCGTGCATTAATAAAGAGAGCTGTTGAGTAGGAGTATTAGCAAAGAACAAGTTGGTGAGTGAGTGAGTTGCGAGTGAAATGGGTTTTGTGAGAATGTATGAAAAGCCGACATGATGTTTTAAGACCATCTTCTTATGGGATTAAAGGATGAAAATGCTCCGCTTCCTCATGCATTTATGAGTGCTGGCTTCGAGACGGGAAAATGGGTTGTCAGCATTGGAGCCGTCTTCGGCTTGTCCACCAGGTTCTTATAAAATCATCATTCTTGCTCATGTTCAAAGCCGTCTTGTTAGGCTAGAGTCTTTTGACTCATTTTTTGAATCAAGATGTAATTTGTTGAAAAGGGTGACCTATTGCGATATTTAATGTTATTTCCAGCCTTCTTGGAGCAATGTTCCCTATGCCGCGTGTCATTTATGGTGAATTTTTTTTATATACTTAAAAGTTGGCAATTTTTAAAGGAAAACTTTTTAATTTCAAATATTATGCCTTGTATTTAGCTATGGCTTCTGATGGAGTCCTCTTCAAATTTCTTTCCAAGGTTCACCCACGCTTCCAAACTCCACTCATTGCTACGCTAATTGCTGGAACATTTGGTGGTAAGTGGATTGAATGGGATATTGATTTTTACAAAGTTGCGTGCTAAACTGCTAAATGAATCTCATGTTGCAAATTAGGATTCATGGCTGCACTTTTTAATCTCGATGACTTGATCAATATGATGTCTATTGGAACTCTGACTGCGTACACACTTGTTGCGGTCTGCGTGCTTTGCTTAAGGTGTAATTTGAAAGATACTTGATCTGTCCACAGTAAAAATTATTTGCTTAACCAATAATTCTATATTGGCGTCGCTTTTAGATATCGCAAAGACGTTGATGGAGCTGATGACCTGGAAAACATGGATTTGGATAAAGAATACGCAATGCAGCGGTTTTGGCAACGTTGGTTGAACATGGGTAGCGCTTCCGTTCCCACTGAAATGTCATCCTCATACACCGACCGAGCCGTTACTCTATACTGTAATCCCTTCAAGAAAGTCAAATTCTTGGCTAAATTAGCAGTCAGGAAAATGTAGTCATTTTTTAATTTTATTCGTTCAAGGTTTCCTCTCCTTCGTTTTCTCCGGTATTGCCATCCGATTCGAAGATGAAATCGTAGATTTGCAATACCCATTCATAGTCTCGCTTTGCTTGGCAGGCGTCTGTCTTTTGGGAATCCTTGTCTCTTTGAGCATGCAGCCAGTATCCCGAGCTAAGCTTTCATTTAAGGTAAAAATAAATGACTCTCAATTTGCAGACTCCTTTTGGCTTTTGTTTCTATAAAAAATATTGTCAAAATTGAAACAGGTGCCGCTAGTTCCAGCTCTGCCAGGAATATCAATTCTCGTCAACATTTACTTAATCCTCAAACTCTCGTACGAAACCTGGATCCGATTCGCAGTGTGGATGGCTATCGGTTTCATCTTCTATGCAATTTGCCTCTTCAACGGGACCACGGACGCAGCTTATCAGCGCTCGGTTGAGAAGCGGCAACGGAAGTATTCCAAAGTTTCCGCTAATGGGTTTAGAAACGCGGTATTCCAATTAAGCGAGAAGTCGGAGGAAACCCGGAACGGAAACGGCTCAACAACCATTCAACTACGGAACATATCTAAAACCGTAAACAACGAGCAGCTTGAGGGACAAAGCAGCAGTAGTCAAAACCCAGGTAAAAATATTAGTTTTAGTCGTAGCAATAATTACAGTAGCGAAATAGACACAGACAGCATGACGTCTAGTGTTGTTCAGAATGACAAAGATGTTGGTTTTGGTAATGATGACTTGACACATTATCTCGACATTTGTTTTGGTTGTGGCAATCCTCAGGACAAGTCTAAGACGAGTGAACAGGAACAGCGACTAGTATTGAGCAGCCAAGGCCGTCTTCATTATCATCATTTGTTGTGTAATAATTGTAAAAATAGCCCCAATTTTAGTACTCCCATTGATCACATCCAAGAAGGACAAGTTAGTCAAGTTGCTCAACAACTGGTGGACTCTGTGATAGCCTTAGCTAATATAGTCGCACATCAATCGAAGAACAAACAAACTCCGAAAGGAGAATAAAAATATCTACTGATTTTCTCCCGTCTATTGTCAATCGTATTGATATATAAATATTTTCTTAAGTATACAAAGTGCATGCATATTTTGTCTTTAATTTCTTAATGCTGTGTCGCAACTAAACCAAAAACATTTCAACTATGCAAGTAATAATTATTACTAAATGAATGGATGAAACTAAAAAAGTAGTTAATACAATTTTTAGTCGTGTCAAGATGCTCGCACTTGACTGACCAAAAGAACTATTGAGAACATTATTGTAATACAATAATTATTATTAATGTATAAGCAATACTTATTTTTAAATACCTTAACGTAACTTTAAAAAGTAAAATAAACTGTCAAACATTTTAGAGATGCAATAATCTAATTAGCAAAACATTTTAACCAAATCTACCAACGAATCAAATAAACTGATTTGAAAATAATCGCAATATCACTACCTAAGCCATACAAATAATCAATGTGGTTTTAATACCTGGAAATGAAACCATAAAGAAAATGGATTATCACCTGAATCCACTACCATCTACATACATCGAGTATCAAACCCTGAGCAACATATTACACATTGATTAAATCTGCTGTTCTATTCATTCCAATTCTGAGAACAAGCTCTTAACCCACACAGTTCACCATCCTCATCATCATCTCATCAGATCAACCGGCTGCTGTGGCTGCTCCACATTTACAAAAGGGATTCTGGCTCTGGATTCTCCTCCAATATGAGAAAATAAATGAAGATTATCAAGAGTAATGATACATGCCGCGACCCATTTACAGACAAGAGGAAAACGAAGAATAGTGGCAGCCCATAAAGAGTTGTCACACCCTCTTCTTTCTCTTTTCACTGCTTTGGTTTCTCTTTCCATTCTCGCCGAGTCTCTGACACTCATCACTATTATAAACTATAGTTTTCCTCTCCCAACTCTATAGATACATTTTCATTCAATAGCCCAAGATTTTTTCTCAACTCTTCTCAACATCCACATACTTTCTGGAACACGGACAAATGTCTTGTTCACCGTATGATTTGTGGTGGCGACAATGCACTACTGTCATCAAGTAATGTAGTGAAGTCTTATAGTAAAGTAGACATAAGAACATTACGTTATTAATATGGTATCTCCATCTCCCATATAATGGATTCTTGTCGATGATAGGAGAAGGTCACCCAGAAAAAGTGTAATAAAGTATTAGCCTCACACTCCACTCCTACTCCCACTTTTACCCAACTTACATAGTTCCCCATTCTATATTACTCTATTTGGTTCGACCGGAGGTGGCAATGAGAAACTGAATCGAATACGAATCGAAAAAAAACTCATGGTCGACGGAGGAAATGATGATTTGTTGTGGCAACAGAATGACTGTTCTTTCCATTTTGTGACTAGTTCACACAAAAAACTTGTTCTTTTCTTGAGCGAGAGCAAGAGCGAGCATGAAAAAATACGAGGATCTATTTCCTCTTTATTACTTTTTACTTATGTTTGGTTGGTGGACGGACATGGTAGAGTTCAACGTCGTGATGATACGCTTACAAAGCCCAAGAAATATGTACAAAAAGTCGTTGATAGTGTTTCCTTCAAAAAGAAATCAGCAATTCAGCAACTGTAATGAGAATTATTACCTAATACAACATTTACTACACACATCATCATCATCTCCATCCTTCTGTTGCTTCTCTGCTCTTTTATTTGTTCTTCCTTTTCATATCATTTGTAATGCTTTGGCTTCTTTGTGCTCATTCCTCCTTTTCCAATAGATCACCAAATAATATGTAACTGATTCTGTGAAGATGATGGTAGTAAAATAGTAAGTGCTATCTATAGTTTGATGATGATGATATGATGCTGTTGCTTGAGAAAACATCTTGGGTTGCAGAAGTGCCATGTTTCACTTTTTTGGAATGGATGTCGGTCGATCTGTGCGCAGCACTTGAAGACCTTTATGGATCACACTGCAACTAATAAAAACAGCACTCGACTTCGTGTTTGTTTCACAAGGAGTGGAAATAAAGGAGACAGTGGATTAATGATGGAAATGACAGATAGAGAGGAGATTCATACACAACTTCTTGAAAAAATAGTCTCATTTTCTCCTCAAGGTTTATTTTGCCAGAGTAATAATAATAACGCACTTGTTACCTTATCCTTCCTGTGGATTTTCCATCACAATCAGTCACAAAACTGAATTTGCTAGAGTTGGCTCATTATTATTATCATCAACTTCATGAAGGATTTTTGGTATGGGGCTGTTTTTTGAGTGTTGTTGTGTGAGCTAGTCAACAATTTCCCGTTACTTTTTTTACTGTTCCTTCATCCATTTATACATTACTATTACTATCATCATGGTCTGTTCCTGGTCTCGGGGAAATGTACGAGATAGTTAGTAACCCGTTCCTAATCTTAAATCAACAAGGATGGAGTTAGGCAACTGGAAAATGATAGACAGCATGAGATCATCGTCACATCGTCGTTTCGTAATTTTTTTTCTCTGTGTTTTCTGGAATCCACTTCCACTATATATCTCCTTGTCCTTTCTCATCATCCGTCTTGTTGGTAGATATTATCTTGGTTTGGTTGCATAAATGGTCGGCCTTCCTCTCTCGGCTCGGTGCCAGAGATTTCCCGGACAGGATTCAGAAAGAGAGAGAGTATTTCATTTACAAGGGAAAGTGGAATTTGTTGAGTTGTTGTTTTTTCTGGAAATACTTTTTTTTCTCCGGATCTCACAACAACTTCATCCATGCGTGCAACCCATGTGGCTATAATTTGTTGAGTTAATGTCGGATTTAATTTGTGTTTTAGGAGGAAAGAAGGCAATATGAGAAAGGCAATGGGTTTGTAAAAGGATGAGACTTTTTAGGATATACCAAAATGTTTCTCAACTGATTGAATTTCGGAAGTTAAACTTTTACTAATACATAAGTAATGCGAAAGCGAAAAAAACTACCTACCATTATAATAAGTAAAATTAAATCTCAAATTTAGAAATATAGGGACGCTGAGCCGCCCCGATGTTTTGAGAATTTTGTCACAAAACCAAAATAAACACACTCAATACATTAGCGGAGGTGTGAGCCCGTGCACACGAGAGGTTTAGTAACACTCTTTCTGTGGGGATAAACATGTCGAGAAAAATATGCAAATGCCATAATACCTATAGCTATCTGTCATCAAAACAGATTCAAGGAGTTCCATTGAAGACAAACTTATTGCTATTACCATATGTACGTACATATTATTATTCTTATACATTTACACCAAACGCATCCGTTCTTTTCAAGTCGGAGTGATCCTCCTAACCACGCTTCCGTTCCCATTTTATGTGTAACCAAACCATTTGGATTAAAAAGCGCATTTCTCTTCGGTGGTGGTGTTTATTCGTGAAAAATAAAGTGTTTTCAAAACCTCTAGCAGGAAAAGTGACAAGTGCGTTCCTTCCAAGCTGTAAACAGCGTGTCCGTTATGGAGAAATCTTGTAAACCGAGAACCAGAGCACTTGCTTTGCTCCCATCCCATGCACTGACTGAGCCAGTGAAGTACAGTTTAATCATTTTACTACGCGCATTCATGCTTCATGTTCCTTTTCTTCCCATCATTTTTGTTCCGATTCCAATGTTTATGCATGGAAATAACAACACATAAAAAATAGAATGGTATATCATATATCTCACATCCCACATCCGTATACAAAAGAGGAAAGACATGTGATATGCAAATAGAACAGGATGTCTATTTCTGCAAGCCCAAATCCCTAAATATACACATGAAGGACGGTCACACTCTTGTAGATAGATAGTAGTAGAGTGCCATGCCATACAGCACACACATACACGACACACACAAACTAGCATAGTATTAAGGAACGGTGAGAGTGGAACGAGTGAACGATTTTTATGGAAAGAAAGTCAAGCTGGAGAGCTATTTCCTACCCAGTTGCTCTCGAGTCGGCACTGACTGCGGAAGCTGGAAAAGAGGTAGAAGCCAAAGAAGCGTAGAATGTGATGCGATAAGAAACACAGGGAAAATAGCAACTTCAATTCAATCTGAACGAAAGAGAGTTTTGCTTGCTTGCTGCACGTACCCAAAATTGCTACCATTTTCGGATGGTATCATCATTGTCATCACATCGCTGCTTCAAATCAAATCACACAATAAACATATTCTTTCAAACTGAATTACAAACCCAAAACCAACACAAAATAGCTTTAAAACTAGCGTTTATTTCCCACTCCCCTACTTATTGGCATCAAGAGCTCGTTTCACAAAGGGAGCTGACTTGACTCCATTGTGATGTGACGTGAATGTGAGTGCATTGGGGAAAATTAAGTTTTAAGAGCGTGGAGAAAGAAAGAGCGAGTCGTAAAACAGGAAGTTAACTGTTTTGTGGTAAACGCTGAAAAATAGAATAAGCAGGACGGAGAGTAGGAAAAATCAGTTGAAACAATTGGACTATAAACGGTTGTGACTTTGGTGACACTTGTGCCAGCACTCCGACTCTTGTTTCTTTCCAACTCAACTCTTCCAATTCAAAAACTCTTTCTCTCTCGGCTGCTTATTACACGCTCTTTACTTTTTCTACGCCTTTCTTGAAACGGAACGGAAACAGAGTATCAAAAAGCCGGAGAACTCGCTCGTCCATACCAGTATACTCCTGTGGTGTAAAAAGAAACCTCCGTTTTTATTCTCCACTGGCATCCAGGCTCGTGCTCTACAATACCCTCCTGGTTCTCTTCTCTTCTGTATACAGTAATTTAATTGACTCGTAAAGGCATTTCCACCAGCCGACGTGACCAAAATCAAAGAATAAGTTTCAAAAAAAAGAAAGCTTTCATCTGTGAACACTACACGTTTTTTCTTCCATTTTCATTTGGACTCTAAACTCGTTTCATTCTTCATTCATCCCAGTTCTTCAAGACATCTTGATGACTTAACCGAGCAAGGGAAAGCAGACGGGTACGAGACGGTGTGATATCAAAAAACTACACATGAATATTGTTCCATGTACGACACTGAGTTCAAAATGTAGAGCACGAAAACCAGGTATGATCTTCTTTTGTATCTAAAAAAAACTTCACGTGTTTGTCTTGTCTTTTGTGTTTGCTTTATGTATACACTTTCCACTAGTTTACTGTTTTAGCTTGTTTCTCGCGTTCCTTTCCACCGCCTCTCTTTGCCCACACACGTGGAGAAAATTTTGAAAAATAGGTCTATAATAGGATCACTACCACTGCAATAAAAATCTGGTTTTTCTTCCATCATCATTATCATCATTGCAACAACATCTGGGTAGCTGCTAGGTGCATTGTATATCGGCTTGAGTTACATTTCCTTTCCACTAATTTTTCTTTTGTGAAAAGAAAAATACCCTCGTTCAGCTCTTATGGTTGGAAAGAAAGAAATATTAGTGTGAACAACTGTTGAGTTTGTCAGGCAGGCAGGCTGGGAGGAAGGTAGGTATGGAGGAACGGACATGAAACGGTTGGTTTCATTTGTGAAATGTATAACGAATTATGTACCTAGTCAGGATTCTCATCCCATTGGATCGGATTCTAATGTTTGGCTGGCATCCCATCCAAACGCCAAACGTATGGTCATGGCATAATCCCAGAATCCACATTATTCTTTTTCATCAGAAGCCACGAGTAGAGCATTGTGTACAGGAAAGAAAAACTGCAAAGAAAAGCACACTGGCTTACATGGAATGTCAGTTGGAAGGTTGGGAGCATTTTTCTTTCTCGGATTTTTCGCTGGTATAAATGAAGAGCTAGAATGAGAATGAAAAAGGAGAAAAGCTCCTGCTGCAGCAAAACCGTGAGTGGAGAGTAGTCACCCATTATAAGTCCCAATTCATTAAATCCTTTCGTGGAAAAACGGTTCTTAAGAATGGATATTATGGATTAGTAAAAGTAGTTGCTAGTTATATGTGCATGTGTGGTTTGGTTTCTTCATGTGGTTGTGGCTTGTGTGTAGTAGTTTGGTTACGCTCTCATTTCACTTTCCTTCCTTCCTTCCTTGTCCCTCCCAAAAAGTAGCCAGGAGCAAGTGGAGGAGAAAATGGTAGCATAAAATGAAAGAAAAAGAACATGAGGATGACGAACAAGTTTTTTTTACGTAGGTAAGAAGTAGGTGCTTAATATGATATAGCCTCAAGAGTGTAACGTGGCGTGCGTGAAACCCTTTTTACACAATCCGAGCAGAGATTTACACGTTGCTAGTCAAGTAATAAAGAGCCCATTAACGAGATCTTAATTCTTTGTTCAGTTGCCAGCGTGGTTTTAATAATAAGCCGTATATAATGATGACTATGATATAATAATAATAATAACAATCATTCCTGTCGGCATTTTCCAAAAGAGTATTTTTTTCCTCCGTCCGTCTCTCCTCTCCATCCTTCCGACCACAATAGTACCAACATAAAATCAAGTTGGTTGACAACCAACCATCCAACCAAGTTGCAAAACTAGTCTAATATCATCATATCATCCTCTTTTTCCGAGAGAAGACAAGACGAGGAGCTCCTTAAGACCTTTTACTTTCTTGAGCAACTGTTCACTTCAACTCAACTTTGAATTAGAGTTGGGACAGCTGCACTATGTTATTCCTTCATTATGCTCTTCTTTTGTGGAAGAGAGTCTCCTACTTTACATACTTTTTTCATATCATATCATACAAACAAAAAAAAGACATTGCAAAATTATACCATAATGCTCCCCTAGAAAAATAGCATAATTTTCATATATTAAAAACTTAAACAATAAAGAATCTCGAGCTCAAGCTCGCGAATTTCCTCCACTCGCTCTCTCTTCTTCACTTCCCCTTTAAAACAATTTCCTTTATCCTCTTCTGTCATTAAACAAATTTAGAAGTGCTTTGCGACAACGACACAACACCAGCCCAACTGTAGGAATTTGCTATTTCATTTCCTCCGTTTAGAAAACATGTTCTTTCTTCTTCCAACTGGAAAAATCTTGCCAGCCTGTTACAGATAAATGGAGAAGGAAACTTTTATTTTTGCAAAAGGAGAAAGAAATACTCGCGTATTAAATATAAACGCTTTTTCTCTTCTCGCTCAACTATAAAGCTCTGCAAGCTCCATATATGTAGCATAAGCACTCATGGGTGAGCAAATTAAATGTATTAAAAGTTTCCCTCAAGTGTTATTAGACATAAAGAGTGGAGACTGTTGGGCAATCTTTTTTGACTATATGGTTGGGACAGAGAGGAGAGTACATACAAACACATGTACAATAATAATATGTATAATGCACAAGTGAGTTCTTTATTTTGACTTTCTGTCTGAACAAAACAACATTGCACATCACATCAGTATTCGGTTCTTCCTCATCACATCACATCATTTCAGAGCTCTCTCTGCTCAAAAGTTCATGTGGCTTTGGTTGGCCAGGCTAAAGTACATGTTGGTGTGTGTGTTTGTACAGAATATTTACGGTTTTCAAACGGAATAAACTACAGAGTTGGAGAGTAGTGCAGTTGAAAGATCAAGCATAATGCACTGGTCTGCTCAGTTTTGCTCCTCTACCTTTTTATTCAGCATGTATTATGCATGGAGTGTAGTTTTGTCGTAAGTACATGAGAAACTAGTTGAAACAAATTCGTGAGGGAAGAGCAACAAATGCTATCCCTACTTACTTTAGTAAAAAAAAGAGATAAAAAGTGTCCCAACCCCAACATTTTAAAGTATAAGTGAGTAACTAACAAAAAAGTAAAGTAAATATCTTTCTCTCTCTCTCTTATTCTCACTCACTCAAAAAGTAAGATCGTTTCAAGAGGATATATGGTATAGTGTAGCAGTCCTGAATGGAATGGACGTGCAAGAGGAACAAGTTGTGCGTGAAAAAACAATCAGAACCAAAAAAAGGCGAATCCCATACTTTTTTGTGTCTATTAACTCAAGTGGCTAAATGTATAGTGTGCTTAATAGACTTAGGAAGACCTCTGCGAAAAATGCGAACGCATGCTACTTTTCCTGGATTTTTCTGAAAAGAGAGAAACATGATGATCATGATGAGGAGGAGTGGGTGAAAGTTGTAATAAGGTGTGTGTGTGCCTTTTAAGTCTGACTGAAGGTTTATACTACATTAATAAGATTTTTGAGCAGCTTTTTCCTACATCAGTGCCGGCTCTTTCACAGTTGTGCTTTAACTGGATGGATGGTTGGAATAAAATGAAGTGAGGAGAATATATATAAAGTTTGGAAAGGGAAAGTCGAGGCGGTGGATGTGATAGTTTCGCTTGAATGTGCATCGTATCACATCACATCCTCCGGTACTTATTGCAGAAGCATATAGGAGCATTTGTAGCAAAAAATTATCATTTAATGAGTTACGTTGTTACTTTTTCCCTCTTTTCTTTGCCTTTCCTCTTAGTAAAATGTGATAGGATGACGCGGGGTTTGGTTGGGAGTTGTCGCTAGCTCATATATACTTATTTTTTTTAGAATTTGGGTTTTCTCTTCTTTTTTCTATAGGGAATCATGGTGCATGAGTAAAATACACAGGGAGAAAGAAACAAACTTTTTACTTGAAAAGCAGAAATTGAGAAAAAGTTGAACAAAAGCTGTTTCATACTTTTAAAGGTATGATCCTATCCCCTGCCACTTGAGTCAGTGATGTGTATACATGTTGAAATATTTGTGGGCTCGTTTCGACCGTTCTTCCTCCTGCTTCTGTTAACCGGAAGCTGCAGTTAAAAAAGGAGCTCACTTTTCAGAGACAGAATATTATGTGTGTAAATGTATGGACTCATACATACTCTCTTCTGAGTAGCATAGCCTGAGGCAAAATTACGGAGCAGTTGAAAGTTTGAGATTTTTAGAAAGAGAAAGTCTACAAAATTTAAATTATCAATGCCACGCTGAATTTCTCGACTGTGAAAGGGAGATGGAATCGGGGTAGAGTCGAGTAGACACACTTTTCACTAACTTTATCCGTCGATTCACTCATTCCGTTAGATATAATCTCTCGTGAATGAACTTTTAATTAGCTTTCCACCTTCTAGTTAGTTAATCAGACGTACACGAAGCTTTCTCCTCCTTCTTGAAACGAAACTGAATAAGTTCAACTTTTTTTTCCATGCAAAACATCCAACGACCTACAAGTTTCATGCTTTAATACGTGTATGTTTTTACACAAGAAAAAATAAAAGCATAGACGACGTCAAAAAATGTACGTACAGTACATGGTATCTATGAAATCATTAATCTACATCCGTTTCACATAACTAAAGTTTATGCATTATACACTCACACACACACACCCATGCTGAGAAAAATGCACATAACATTATGCCAGTTCACTTGTATTTCTCGGTGTTTCAACCTGTTTGTGTTTATGGCAGAATGTCAGCTTGTAACCACTTCACTTCTCTAAAACCTCACCAAACCACGAAGGCGGCAAGGGACCCGCCGGCCTATATTTACGGAGCATAACATAACACACGTTCCGGTTCCACTCCAACCTTTCCTCTCCCTTGTTGACGTAAACTAACAACTATCGGAGTAGTGAGTCGTGGTATTTGTTGAAGGTATACCCAACAAGAACAACCTAATGCAAAAATTCTCATTATAAACAACAATTTTATGTATGTAGGCAGAAAGAAATGAAAAATGAGAAAGCAAGAAATGAAACAAGAATTTCCCAAGAAGGAAAAGAGAGCCAATGCAATGCAAGATATAGTAACTGCATGGTTGTGATGAGCTCCAAAAGATTATGGCGAAAGAGAGAAACTAAATAAAGAGAAAGAAAACCAAAATTTGTAATCAAGAAAAAACATACATTTTCCTATCCAAAATTGCTGTTGTTGCAAGGAAAAATAAGGTATTTCCCTTACTGTCAAGTCGGAAGAAGGATTGAAATATCTTAAGTGGATACGTAAAGTGAGATAAGTAAGTAGCTTCTCTCTCCAAGAAGGAGACGGAGCGTAAAAAGAATGCAGAAAACACACAACTTAGATTTTTTTCTGTTCCTTCCTCCCTGTTTCCTTTTGTTCTTTTTCTTTTGCTATTTTAAGAAATTTCTTGTTTGTCTGTAACAAATTGGTGGAAAAAAAGTTTCCTTTTCCTTGTGCTTCATTGCTTCTTCTAGCTGAGCTATCTAAAATGTCTGTATTTTTACCCTTCATTTATCCTGTTCCTCAGCAGCAGCAGCAGCTTATATATACACCATTTATTTGTGTGAAAAGCAATGCAGTGGAAGTAAAATCCATTTTTAAAGGTGGTTAATTAAGAGGTTTTCCTTTCTCATTTTCCTTCTTGTTTTCTTCCTAGACAGATCATTACAAGTTGACTTTCCCAAAGTACTCAGGATCTTCTAGACTCTAGAAGCTGTAATAAGAGCCAACTCATACACACATAATATCCACATATGTGAATGAAGTTGGAGTTGGACGGAAAAAGTACGAGCAGAATAAGATGATATGATGTGGTGCGTAGGAGAAACCTGGATGGTACGAAGAAGAAAAAAGTAATGATGGTTGAGACACCACCGCTACTTTCAAATTAGAAACGGAGAAAGTTGGATTATTCATCGATCCGCAGAGGGAAGAGATGTACAAGTCGTATTTTTATATATAAAAGTAAGCTCGTCTCAAGTGTCGTGTCGTGTCTGCAAACAAATACAATCGAGTATAATGAAATGAAAGAACAGCCGCCGCTCTGATGATATATACCCATTAGAAAGTATTTGTGTTGGGGAGTGACAAGATGGTAAAAAATGATGATACGAAAGGGATAAGTAAACGCTGTCTTGTGTCGTCTCTCCAAGAAAAATTATGGTGACTTGGTTTTTTGACTTTTAGCACCGTGCAAGTCATTGTGTTGGTGATGTAAAGTAAACAACCTGAAATTCGATGGTGCGGATCTATCTGTCAACCATATATATATTGTCTACATAAAGTAATTTATATAGTATATACAGTTATGCTGAACCGACACAAGAAGAAATGGTGAGGTTGAATCATGAAATAGTGATGAGAAGACAATTCTGCTACAGCAACAGTATAGGATTATATCATGATGACTTTTCACGTGTTTCACTACCATCACCTCATCCATTTTGTTTGGTCGCGAAGAAGAAAGGAATAGAATTAATAGCTGTTGTAATAGCAAAAGTTGGTGAGCAAACACTGAACAAACACGCTCTCACTGAAAAAGTGAGTTAAGAAGAAGATCCGAATCCAAGTGCGAGTGAGTGTGTTAGGTTGAATTGTTTATATCAACTTTTGTGTTAGTGAATGAAATGAGATCAAAATGAAAACCCAATGCCAATGCCGCACAGGACAATGATCAAGGTGGTTGTGGCTCCCTTTCAATACTACCTGCACTCATTATTGGGATGGGCTCGATGATGATCATGATGAATACTTCGACGGTACCCTTTGTTCTTCTGGCTTCCGTGTTCAACACCTTCCTCTTCTTGGTTGGAGGTAAGTACAATGTACCTTTTGTTTTATTCTATTGTTTTATATGGGAGTCTCACTTCACCCCAATTTCCCAGCAGCTGCAACCTACTACAAATTACACTTGCTGTCATCAACATCATCCTCAACGTGAGAATTCATGCACATTAATACTTTCATTTTAGCTCAAGAGCATAAGAAAAAAGTTTGCCGAAATGAATATTTATTCTCTTTTGAAAAATGAGCGCTGCCTGTTTCACCGATTTTTTGATTATGGATGATGCTAGTTAAGATCCAACCAATTTCGAGTACAACACGAGTCTTTGTCCTCAATGACAATCAATGTCATTGTACTCGGTGTTCTGTGCTGTTGTGTAGTTCATTATTGATAATGCGTTCCCAGGAAAATTAATTAGTCGCCTCTTTTCCCTCTTTCTCTCAAGTCATTTTTCATTGTCTTTCTTCAGCTGACGATAAAAGAAGGAAGGGGGAATTCGATTACGTAAAAGTGTTTTATTCCGGGAAGCTTTAGGTCTTAAGAAGTTGATGATCACCGTCAGCGTGTAATTAAAATCATCTACCAAAGTAAATGTTATTATGCATATTATTAGTATTATTATCAAAACTGCAAGAGGGAGACAAGACAGAGTCCATTAGTTATTAGCTCCTCTATCCTCCATATTGAGAACATAAATAGAAGTTGAAGAGCCGAGTCGAGACAGCCAAGCCAACAAAATTATTTCCGTTTTGTAGAATGTAGAGAGATGTCTGATGATGATAAATACATTTGCATCAATTAGCCCGATAAAATGCAACCAGTTTGCATAACACTTTGAAAGTTTATATATGGGATGCCTATTTAGTCCTCGAAAACATTATCAGATCACATCCCGTTGAATTTGATCCTCATCATCATCACAAAGTGTTGGAGAGAGCTAGTAGAGTAGGGCATGGAATTTCGTTGAGAGCAAGCTTAATTAAAAATCCTTTTGCTGCTCCTAATAGCATTTGTATTTCTGAAAGGGCGATGCAATGCTATGCAAGTGTAGACTATGAAATGATTCCCCGATTATTCAATTTCAATGGAGAAAACCTTGGGACTCCGACACGATATGAAAGTGTGAGACTAACAACTCTTGGTGAGTGAGTGGTGGAGAGAATCAAGACAGAAGGTAGCGTGGGTGCCGAAGGAGTGGTTGTTGGGTGCTAAGAACAACAACTTCAATAAATATTAGACTACACACCGTTCTTGTCGTTTTGTGTGCAAGCTTTTGCCGTCGCCCTCAAATCAAATATTCAATTTTGACACTGGCGACGACAAAATGTTAATGAAGTTGAATTTTATGCCAATGACACATTCAACTTCAGCACGTCTGATTCTCGCAGCAGTGAGAACAAAGATGTTCTTTATTCTATTAAATAGTTTTTGGGAGGAAATTATATACATCCATATTTATGCATGCCTTCACGCTTTGATCTCAGTCTACGTGTTCCATTCCAGTAAAGTCAAGGCTGCAGCAGCGCACTTCCTCCATGTGTTTTCTACAATGTATACATTCATTATGAAAATTGTCGTGATCTGTCGTCTGAACCACAGGGTTGGCTGTTGTCTTCCACAAGGGAATACAAATTTGCATCCTTGGTGCATGCCAAATATGAAAGGAACAGACACTGAGACAAGCTATTATGCAAGTACCTTGCACTTGAATTTTGACTAAAATATTTTGATGAAAGTTGTGTTGTGGTGTGGTTGGGTGCACCGACCGGCATACTTAGAAAACTGGAATTCAGATTTCGGAAATAGTTTGCTAGTGTCACTCTCAATGAGTGAGCACAAATTATTCCCAGCTTCTACAAAAGTGAATCCGCATCCTGGAAGCTGGGAAAGTAATTAGAAAGTTCAAAAGTCAAATAATATACACCAACTGCATGCATTCAGTTCAGATGCAGACGAAACAGGGAGGCAAGGAACCGAGGAACAAAATCGTTATGAAATTTTGTGCTTCTAAATTATTTCGATTCTCTGCTTTGCTAGAATTTCTTGGGTAGCATTTTGACGGCGTATGCTTACGAAACCATGTTGTTTCGTGCTTGTTCTACATCGTTCGTTAAAATATTTGTTCTCTCTCCGCAAGCCGACATGAATACACCGGCATGGGGTGATGTGAGACTCTATTTAATTTAATGCAAAGGTATTCCTAGAAAGGATAATGATATGACATGATGATTTTTTGAAAACATGTTTCATTTTTTAAGGAGTGCTTAGCTTACCACAACAAAGCATTCTTTACAAACAAATCCGGAAACGGAGAGGCTGGTTTTGGTTCACGGTTTGGTTTCGACAACTGCTGCTGCTGCTGGGTCGCTCTCATTTCATTATTACAAATCTGGCACGGGTTAGTAGTGGCTGGTACAAAACACACATGTACATATTGCATATTATATCGTGTTAGTTATTAGATTAAACCAGGACGGAATGAGGAATGAGAAAACTGAGATGAAAAATTAGAGACAGCCATAACACAATAACTCGCCTTCATTTCTTCTGACGATACACACGCACCGAAGCAAATGAGCATGAGCATTATTTCCAGTGAAAAATACGCTTAAAAAATAATAACGAAAAAGTTATTATCTTGGCTGGGTTTGCCGAAATGAAGCTGGCTGTTATAAAAAGAGTATACGAATGAGGTAGTAAACGCAAAAAGGGAGCCTGTGTGTAAAATAATATGCAGAAAATTATAGACATCAGGTTCCAATGTCAAAGAGCCAGTAGTAAGCAGCGCTTTCTTTGCATGAGTATAACGTCGGCAGTTTTAAAAGCAAGTCTTGAATCCCGAGTAATTAAGACTGTGACATTCATTTACACGGGAAGGATGTTGTTTCATTTTCTTTGTGACTCCTCTATTAAAACCATTAGAGCTTAACTTATTGGACTTTTAATACTCCTGCTCATTTTATGCGTGCTCCTGAGCGAAGAGGTTTGAATGTGTTCTCGCTCTCTACACGCTTGTTATACTTACGCGATGTTACGCTGCTCTTACTTGCTCATATTTATGGCTCGTGATGATGCTGAGCCCTATTTTACATGACGCAACACAGCAGGGAAGCTAACTCACTCACACACATGGGAGATAAGTGGAGCTCATCATCATCATGAGCATGATCACAGCTCCTTCCAACTTCCAAAGCGAAAATAAAATTTGAAACGATATCATATAACTGAAATACCTTTGTATTGTCTTATAGTATCTTGCTTGATGCTCTTTGTTGATTCTCACTCGCCTTTCCTCAACTTTTACTTACCTTTCTTGAGCCCAAGTCAAACCAAACCGCAAGTTGGCTTTGGCTTCGGCTCTAAGAAAAGCCGTGGAGCCTTGTACTTATGTAAATATGTACATTACGCATGCATTACAAACATCCATATCTTCTTTGTTCGTCAAATGAAGCACATTCGAAGCTAGTTCCGTTCCCAGCAATTTCTTTGAGCACAATCAAAAGTACCCATGAGGAATCTGTGAGTGAGGATGTGAAGAAATCATGCGAGAATACACTACCACATCGCAATTGCGAGTAGAAACACAAACATCAAAAGTCATCAGGATGTTAATGACGATGATTACAAAGGCGATGATACTCTCCGCTCTCACAATCAGCTTTTCTTCGAGTATGAAACATTTACAACATGAAATTAGAGCGTGAATGTTCTCGTGTTGCTGTTATTATGTTGTCATTGTCATTCCCTTCGCTCCTGCTGCTTTCTTTCGCGAAAACGAGAACGATCCAATAAAACCGACAAGATGCTCGTGCTTGACAAAATGCAACTCTGTTTTTGGCAGTGGCCTTTGCTGATAAGGCAAGAGGAAGGAATGGTGATAATAATAATAATAATGTTTTTGGAGGATGACCTACAACCCAAACCACTGCAACTTAAGTTGAGCTCATGATAATGACAATGGGATGGAGGGCTCCCTTACATTATTGAGCAGTGCTCCACTTTCTGTTCAAGGATTGAATTGACTCCCGTTAAAAAAGTAGAAGATGAGTCACTAACCAAGATTCTAATAGTTTTGGAAGAAAAGTTGCAAAGTTATATAGATACATCCGTAGGGAGTTGGTTGACAAAGCTTTTCACAAATTTATTTCAACGACCTTTTCCCTTCGTAAGTAAATGTCTGACGTTTTTTGCTTGAGTTGAGCTAACGAATGAAGCACTCGAATAAATATGCCGGGCTTTCAACCTCTTTCTAAAATATGTACATATAGATTACACGTAAAAATATGGGAGAGCGGAGCAGAGCACATCTCAAAATATTTATTCTCCCAAAAAACTTTTTAAACAAGGAAGGACAAGTTATACAGGATAACAAGAAAGTAGCTTCAATTCAACAACTGAAAGATTAAAGTCAACATGTAACTTGCGTAACAACATCAACATAACTGCTTCTCAGCAAGGATGGTAGTAGTAAAAGGTTGGTAGAAAAATGTTTTGGGAAGAGATGTGAAGAGAAAATGAGCTGGAGTGGAGCTATAATGGCAAGAGATGCATTAAAATTCCAACGGAGCATCCCGTTTCTTTAGGTAGAACAGAACAGAGCCAAGAATAAAAAGAGAAAATGGAAGGAAATGGTGGTTTAAAGTTCTTAATTCCTTTGCAAGACACTTATCCCATGTTTTTGCTGTTCAGAGGCGAAACCCACTTGAACCTAGGTTGGTGAATGCATCCGACAGGAAAATACGAAATGTGAACGCTTAAATATATCAGTGCCATAATAATAAGAGTCGGCCTGAACCAAAGGAAAGAATAAAAAGAATCTGGAAGGATATGACTATGGCAGGAGCTAGCAACCCCGCTGCTCTCACCCTTGCATTTCTCTCCTGTGCATTTCCTTTTTAATTTGCTATCATATCACACATGTAGATCGCTTTCTGGGTGTAAATGCGTAAACCTATTTAAAAAATGGTTGAAAAGAAGATAACTCGAGTTCTCCATAGTTTATGCCACATTACGGAACCCTTTCCCCTTTTCTTATGAGATGGAAACGGATCCAAATCGGTGAAACATGTTATCGTTCTCGCTTAACAGCTTTTCGCATTTTTCCTTCCTTAATACGTATTATCTCCTGCATCTCGTACATCTTTTCCTGGTGCAGCCAACCTTCTCCTTCCTCCGATCCACATTATCTGACACGATCGTCCTCATCATATCACGCCTCGAGGAGCACACTAACGCAAGGAGAAAAACCGACATGCAAAAAAATGAGCAGGCCAAAAAGCCCAGCTAGATAAGATCCCGAATCCAAAGTAATTCTCGGCTTAAGCTTCAACAACCTATTATAAATTAAAAGCGGGGCTGAAAGCTCTCGTACATCTTGTGAGTGTGACACAACGACGTTCATCACATCGTTTTCTCAAAGCCGAGTCGAATTGTGGAATGAGTTAAAATGTTAAGGTATACACTACTTATTGGGAAAAAGAGAGAACAAGACATTTACATATTGGATTATATTATATTTTAAAATATATGGGAGGGACGCAAGCAACAAGAATTATAATAGTATCGGCGTCGTCGTCATCATCATCATCATCCACTTTTCCAAAGTAGTTTAGGCATTTATTTAGCTCGAACCCACTTTTACTGAGGACGAACCAAGAATGAGAATGAAATGGGATGCTCCGGCATATGGTATATGTAGGCATGCATGCATGATGTGATGGCACAGTCACTCTTCGTCTTTGCAACTGAGTGAAACGGAGCAAATTGAGAAAAGTTGCAATAAATCACAAAGCAATTCATAAGCGTAATCCCGTAGCATGGCATGTTTAAAAGGAATTTAAGTCGGCTAACTCTTCCCCGTGTCATCTTATTGGCATTCGTATCTTTCCAATCCATTTTTACCTATCTATCTCATTCACTACTTCATCGTCATTTCTTGAGGAGCAATAACTCGAGAGTAAAAAATGATGGTTGCTCTCCCATTCATCTCGCTGAAGAAAGGAGGGCAGCATCACAACCTCCATGATAATATTCTTATGAGGAGCACGTCCATACATACATAAGGTCAACTGCAACAGAATGGAGAAGAGTGTACTCCTCCATTTTCCCCCAATTCAAAAACCAAGTTATGCTATTACGCTACCAATGTTCCAGTGCTCTTCTCTTGACAGGCTAAAAGTTTATGCATGTGTGCACGCAACTTAAAATTGGGAAATATTATACATAAATCTAATGTGGATATTGTTATGTACATGAAAATGTGATGGGATGCGATGTGCTCACCATTTGTCATGGGCTATAATGGGACCAGACCAGTGCTCAGTTGTAGTCAACCAGTAATAGCTTTTGTGTATCATATCATATTCATCTTAACCAAGATACATGGTACTTTTGCTACACATTACATTTTTTTCTTCTTTCTCATGAATTTCCCATGCATATGTCTACAAGATAATACGCACAGCAGCAGGTATGTCTATGCAAATCCGAGAATTAAGAGTGACAGCAGCGATTCATCATATCAGTTGTGAATGTGAGTGAGATGGGAAGAAAAATCCGTGAAAAAATGTATGAGCAGATCGGATCGACTCATTCATACTCATCCGCTCATTTAATGTACGGAGAAATTTGAATTAGGGCTAACAACTCGTCCTTTTCCTGTCTGAAACGAAAAGGGGCATAGGATCCCATCATATTTCTCACAATTCTCTTATGAATTCCTTCTTGTGTTTCCGTGAAAGGTTGGTGCACTGGAACCTAAGGAGTTGGACCTTAATAAAAATGTATTTCTTGCCTGTAATAAAATGCGGAATATTTTTTTTGCAACTTCAAGGTACCAACTACTACTACGGAGTCGAAAACATGTTATTTGTGCAACAGTATGTGTGTGGAACATTATTGGAAAAGCTACTTCTAGTAGCATTATTCATGCATAGATTGATGCGCATATATCCATCCTAAACTTTACAAGTTACTGTTGCTCTGCTAACTGAAGTCAGACTGCTTGTCAGTGTAAGGTTTTTGCACGTAGAGAATGAAATATGGTGCTAGAATAGGAGGATTGGCATTGGCATTAGCAGGCTTGTATTTTTCTATTAAATATTATATGAAACATGACTTTCTACTTGCCTTCAAGTCCCTCCTCTCCAGACAAGACTAGACTGAATCCACTGGCAGCAGCAGCAGCAGCCTTTGGCGGTGAATGTTTCCAAGTTGCTAAAAAAATTATATGCATGTATTCATAACCATTCCTGGAGCTTCAACAACAGGCCATGCATTTCACATCGCATCGCATCCCACACACCAACCAAACTAAACCAACATGAGAGTAGGAACTTCCTTTTTATCTTAAAGTCACACACATTTTTGTTTGCCAGCTTATAAACTAACGAGCATTTATTATAGATGTATGCAAATGTAGATGGATGACCCAGAGGATGAAGGGTGAAGTCGGTGACTTTGCCATTTTTTCCCTTCGCTGTTTGACTTGAGTTACAACCATCCAGTTTATGACTTACATACGTCAGCTTGTGTAGATTCGCAAAAAAAGTGGAGCAAACAAGGAGGTTTGCGTATCCATATTAAAATCTGACGTGTACAAATAAACCGAGAATTTATATGGACTGACACATCACATCATTTCATAGTCAAACAGTAGAAGATGGGGAGCAATCCGTCATTTTTTCATGTACTAGTACAACCTTGCTGCGGTCACTGTCAAAAACTGAGCATGAGCTTGCATGAAATGAAATTCACTTGTCATAAAACATGTTTGACATCGTGTGTGTTGTGTCGTACGATACGATCATCATCATCATCATGGCTCATTGTCTTGTTCCTCTTGGACTTGGACGGCTAATTATTATCCGTTTGTGTCTCCTGTCACTTATCATGATGATGATGATGATGACAAGCGAAGCTAAAAACTGGATCGACCTTTTATTCTCCCTTTGGTTATATTATTATGTTCCACTGCAGACAGTTGAAACTAGGGCAGAATTTTATCATATAAACTAAATCTATTGATTTTCTACATAAATATGATATTTCTATATTCCATTTTCCCTGCAGGTTCTGGAGCTTTGAAAGATGTGAAGATAGAGGTGCCACGCTATGTACGACGTGGGGAGGATGTGCAACTCAAATGCAATTATAAACTGGAACCGGATCAGCAGCTCTACGCAGTAAACTGGTATAAAGGAACGCAAGAATACTATAGATACGTTCCTAAAGAGGCGCCTCCACAAAAAGCATTTCACGGACCGGGAGTCCTAGTCGATGTGAGTATATATAATGTCAAAAATATAACTAGCTACTAAATATACAAATAATACAATACAATGCAAGCCTACCTTCTTACCAACATCCATATTATGATGTACTGAACCATTTATATGTTCTCTTTTAAGTGATGAAGGTATTCACTTAATGTATCAGATTCAGATGCAAATTCCAATTTAGCTTCTTAATTTCAAGTGTGACAATTTGGTTTCCCTTTATCTCCCTCATTTTCCCATTTACTTTACAATTGATTAGTTGAAAACTCGTAAAAAGGGGAATTCTAATCTCACCCTTGCTCCCATAATTGTCAGACTTTATGATCTAGATCCCCATAAATTCGTTCCCTTTCACGTGCCAACAGTTGACTCAATTTATTTTATATTCAATTTGTGGCGTTACAGTTACAACAGAGAGAAAAAAAGGAAGCGAAATAGAATTTAAATGGGGTTTTGAGAGTTCCACTTTGAGAACATTGCACTGGATTGGAGACCGCCCTCCATATAAAAATCTCCACAATGAGGATAAAATGCATGCATTCATGATGATGATGACATAGTGGCTCCTCCACAACTCAGAACTCATGCAAAATAATACAATGAGTGCATATCATATAGTATACACTGCGACTTTTCCTCTTGCAACCGGCATAAAAACGGGACAAAAAGGGAAGACAGATATTACTTATGACAGATAGGCTCACAGATTATTGGGAGGGAAGGAGAGAACTCCTCCACTCCACATGCATGCTCTACTCTCCGGCTTTTTATGCAGACTTCCCAGTCAGTTTACTCTGACTTATGAGCTTATGACTGCACCACTACTGTAATATGCTATATAGTCTAACAAATATGACTTGTTATTAATGGCAGTTCATTTTACATATTCACCATCCACATCCAACATCGCGGGGAACATTTCTGTATAGAAATGTGCATAATAGTATAATGATAATATAAATGTGGAGGAAGGCAATGAAACTATGATTTTTATGTGGTGGAATGGTAGTATATGAACTTTGTACGGATGAATGCCAACTTAGCATGTTTATAGGTACATATGTCTTCAACGCTCAGCATTGAAATCCATGTGTTCGTTCCCCTGCAGAGAAATAGCAGACAAGGATAACTACTACTTTGAGCTTCAATTGACTTGTTTGCTTCAATATTATTATTGCTAATATACATGACAGCCTGGAAGAAATGGTGGGCTTATTTTCTGCGCCAAATTGAGGAGTTATGGCAGTCTCCATACATTATATTTGTGGGCCCATCGTAAATATTAGAATAATGTGCAGCTACGGTTTCACAAATGGGATGGCATTAGCAAAAACTACTGTGTTCTGTTCTTTCAAACAGAACCAATTTGTTTGTGTTGGTTTGCTACGCTCATGAGAATGAACAAGAGAAGAGAAAAAAAGTAGGATGCAATATTTCTTTGCATGAATGCATTTATTTATCTATCTATTTGATTTGATTGCGTTGCATTATTGTATGCTGCTCCAACTCCACTTTATTATCATTATGCGTAAAACATGTCTAATCGAATACAAACCCTATTTTTTCTTTTTTTTTATGCGCGCACACAACCCAAATTACTTGTTTTACTTTCTCCAAGAAAAATCAAAGGGGGTATTATAGCAAACCACTTACCAAAAACCAAACCACCACTACTTTGATGTTAGTTGGTAGTGGTAGTAGTAAAAACATAAAAAAGCAACAGTGGTTTGGTTTGTTGGTGATGAAAGGAAGAGAAAAAGTTGTTCTTTGCTGCCAGTTCTGATTCCGGCTAAAATGCATATGATAAAGGAGTAAGTATCCCGATTAGCAATGGAGAAAGATGGAGACTCACAATCAGCTGGAACAATTGAAAGAAATATTTCTCATCCCAAGATTTATAGAGCTATTAATCTTTGCTATAAAAGCATTTCTCTCCAAAGCCGAATCGAGTATCAATAAAACTTCCATGTTTCCAACTTGTCCTCACTTAACTGGATCCTCTTTCTTCTCTCCTCCTACTTTTTTTTCCTTTTTGCATGAAAGGAGACTATCCCGTTCCAGAGAGAAACTATATATTTATTTATGAACATTCACAAGCTATAAGTTATATATTGACAAAAAAGGAGAGAGAGAGAGAGAAAGAACAGCTCCAAAAAATGGGATCCCTTCAAGTTCCTTCAACATCTCTTCGGCCTTTCTTTCCTCGATATAAAAGTGTTACAATAGGATTCTTCTTGAGCTTTTAGTTTGCAACAACTTAGGGAAAATGTACTCATTCAAGGAGACGACACGACAAGAGCGAAGATGTGATGTGAGGCAATGCAATATAGAACCAGCACTATGACTATATCCTTTTACGTTTCTGTCGCGGAGAATGGGATATCTCCAAAAATTTATGTAATGCTTTTGTACTCACACTCACTCACAGTGAAGGAGTGCTTAAATATATGCCCATCTTATGTACCCGCTGCTGCAACCAAAGAGAGACGGATAGGATATCGAAAAATCGAGTGACGACGTTTTTGAGGTGTATGTTTTTTCTCCTCCTGAATACTCTCCCAGATCAACGGATGATATCCATACATTTGTGTAGTAAGTGGATTTCTATCTCCCACTATCTTTCACTCAGTTAGCCAGTCCTTCAGTGGGTGGGAGAGTTGAGTGAGTGAAATTCTCGTTCCCAAAAATATTGCAAGAACCAACTCACTCTCCCTTCAAATCAGCCTTTCTTTAAAAAGACGCCGATATAAATATAGTGAGTCAACAGCAGAACCATTGCAAGAAAATGGAGCTGCTAGAGAGCTGCTGCACCACCACCAAACAAGAAGAGCAAGCCCAAAAAAAGAAAGTAGACAGACAGGCAGGAAAAGGATCAACCGTATAATGTGAAAAGATATGCTTGTTTTTTTTTCTACAAAATCTAATACTAGTGCCAGCCGACATCGTTTCGCTATTCTTGTTCGTCTTCATATTACAACTTGTCGTTTGTTCCTTTTTTTTCTTCTCCCAAATGCATCAGTTTGGTTTGGGAGGATGAAGAAGTATATATATATATATAGTTAACTGCGTAGAGGTACATAACCTATATAGATCCTATATATTACTACTCCACTTGAACGTTCAGGTTGTGCCGCAGCAACTTAGTTCAATACTTTTCTACTTTACTTACTTGTTCTTTATTTCTTTTTCTTTTACTTGATTCCCTCTCTCTCTCTCTCTTGTTCTTTCTTTTTTATGCTCATGCCAATCCAATCCGCTTTGATATGTTTTACTCAATATCCTATTCTACAAATTGTCCCATGTTATTGGAGTAGCGATCTAGCGGTGGGAAAAGAGATGGAGAAAGCAGTGTCGTAATAGGAAGAAAAACAGTGATACGAGTACATTGATTCTTCGTCAAGTTCAAAACTTTCACTTGTATCCACATTATATTATAAGCAAAGCAAAAAAAGATATTAGTTTGTTGGGAGGAATTTCTTCGGAAAGTGACGAGAAAAGGAAGGGAAAAGATTGTCCCTTGCTGATGATATTCATCCATATCCTTTCCAAATGGAGAATAAAAAGTAAAAGGAAAGTGGGGAAAAAGGACGCTAACAAAGTATCAGTAGGCAATCCGCGTCATCATCAAGAAGAACCGCGAGGGAAAATGCAGTGAGACACGAGTTTTCATTGGAATCATTATATATAAGGCTCTTTTCCCCATGCACAAAAAAAATGTCGAGGAAATAAAAGAATGCATCGAATCAACCATGTAAGAATGTATAATACGCATTTTGGCAAAAGAGATGCTCACTGACCAGTAGTCCAGATGAATTCTTCCCGGAGAAAGAAAGAGACAGTAGAAAAATATGGTCGCAACTGACTTTGACTGCTTCTGCTCAACTCAACATCTATCTCTACCATATGCGCTCCGTTCAGTGTGTGTGGTCTGGTGGCAACAGTCTGCACATGCTATTCTTATGTTATTTTATTGTAGCAGTAAAAAGGGTCATCCAGCGCAAATATACCTTTTATAATAGTCATCTGCCATATATACTCGCGATAATAAAAAGGGTTGTTGACTTTGTTCACCTTTGCGAAAATCAAACGCATACTTTACGTTGCGGCTACAGTGTGGCAATGGTAATACCCTTTGGAGTATACGGGAGTAGTACAAAGTGGTAATGCAAGAATATTCCCTGTTTTTGTTACAGATAACGAAATCTACTGACCATGATGTTTTCCTGAAGAACGTCTCGTTGGATATTAGTGGACTGTACAAATGTTCCGCGACGGCCGAATCCACTTTCCAAACGTTGAGCTCTTCCAGTGAAATGTCGGTGGCTGGTAAGTATAATTCACCTGGTCTTCCATTATTTTGGTTCACCTTAAGTTTATAAACATTTGCTACTGCAATTATTTTTTACATTGTTATACAATCTAGGCTGGTTGCGACTACATATCTGTAGGATCTAGGAATTTACATACATTCAAAATTATAGCAACGGAATATAATTAACTCTTTCAAACGGCTAACCATCCATTTCACTCGGTTTAACAAATATTTGTTAAATTCTGAAGGTGTAAGGGATACAAAACACGTATGCTAACAAAGATTTCATCAAAGGAAGTATTTAAAACGTTTGAATATTTCATATTTACTTACTATTGAATTCCTCTTCTTTTCACGTCATAAACATGCAATCACTTGAAAGTTGCTCGATTACTGTTTGGATAGCCTATAGCTAATATTTGGGTATCAATAGTAGCATTAAAACTGCTATATTGTTTCCCGTGACCTATTCACATTACTAATGTGTGTGTTTGAACGTTTGAAGGAAACAAATATGTAGGTATGATGTTTGTTTATCAACCGCAAGTTTGTCCATGTTTTTAGTAGCAGGATATGTGCTTTAATGCTTCTATATTAAAAGTGTTGAGAAATTTCCCATGTTTTTCCCCAAATACACACAGGAAACATAAGTAGTTAAAGGGCATGGATAATGGTAGCAAACTAGAGTAAAACCGGAATGTTTGGGACAATAAAAAGCATTCAACTCAAACTTTACTGACACATCATCACACAGAGCGGTTTTCAGTTCACTTTTATCTGTCTCCGGAATCTCTCTTTGGGAACTATCCCGTATCTGTCACTTGCAGATAAAATTAACCTGCATTATGTTGAGTTACCCGATGATACACACCATTTTCATGATGGTATGCCTTTCGATTACGATAGTATGTATACCCATATAAAATTTGTAGAATCGCACGTATGCGAATCAATTCAGCATGTATATAGGTAACTTGATACAAAATACTAATATGACTTGATGATTTGCGATTATTGTACAAATTCATACGAATAGCTTTGAAACAGCTTACATTTTGAAGTTTGATACATGAACATTATGCATTCCGAGGTTTGTGTTCCTTTTTTGTGGCTGTTGTTTGTATATTTTGTGTGTGTGTGTGTTTAGTACATAGCCACCAGTGGTTTTACAATGTTACTTGCTTTCCTTTACCTAATAGGAATGTAGTTTGATGAGAATGCAGCTCAAAAGTTGGAGCAAGTTTGTAAAATCAAACAAAAGCAGAGGAGAAAGTAAAGCATATAATTCCTTTCCTCCTGATTTATATGGCTATTATAGGATTCGGAGGTTGGCCAGAAATTCTGGTGTGCTACACAGATTATTCCCTCATTGTTCAAGTTAATGAGTATCACTTCCAGTTAAGAACACACTGTGTGCTCAGCTCATATGTATATGTTGTACTCAACAACGTCTTTTGTGAAATATAATAATAGTGGTCTCATGGATTTCGAGAAACAGGAGGAGAGCTGAGCGACAGCATAATAATAATGTATATAAGGATGGAAGAGCAATTTCACCAGTGTTATGAGGATGATGATGATTGATTTGTTGCAGTGTGTATAAAATTACTTTGTAAGAAGAAGCATTGTTTTCATTTGAGCAGAGGGTGATGCTGATGGCGTGTGTGGAACAAGAACCAAAGTGAAAATGATTTGGCTCGACTCTCCTCATTCTTCCAACAATATTATACCATTCATTTTATCTTAAAGTATTGTATAATCTCCAATGTTCACCGTGTAATACGAGTTACGGATGTCAGAGGAAAAGGAAGGAGATTCAGCCGCGGGTTGTACTTGCTTGCATTATGTTATATGGTTAAGGTGTAGTCTGGCAGCATATATTTCTTACTTATTTGGCTTTGGATTACATTTATATAATAAAAAAGGATGTAGCGAGTGAAGGAGAGTTGTTGCTGCTGGAAAATGTTTCAATTTCATTCACCTTATTCCCTCATAACAATCGCCGTCATCTTCATGATCCAAGTAATCATCATCAGCATCATCATTTCCATTACCCTTTCACTTTCACCATCCGCTGCATGCATCAAATGCAGACTGCATGAAAGAAAGATGCTGGGCTGTTGGAAGCTGGTTAACATCATCTAACTTGATTAGGGCATAGACCTCGGGAGTATAGTTCGGTTCTACCTATACTGCATCAGAATATTATTTGGCATTATTAACTTGTGCTACAAACCACATATACTTCATATCGTCATGTTAGATCGTCTAGCTCAAAACTTCGACACGCCACTATATGTGATTGCACTACAATATGTGATCACCAATTTTGTACGTAGTTCATTGACAAATACCCATATTCCAGTGGTATTTTATAGATGCAAGAGCTCGGACGGACCAACGGACCTACGAACAGTAATATTAAATATTTTAAAGATATAACTACCATCGGCTACTCTATTATACAGTGTTTGTTTTTAAATTTTAAAAATGTGACAAAAGCAAGTGGCTTTCTTTTACAATAATAAGAACGCTACTACTAGGATCATACTACTATAGGAGTGGCCTTGAAATTTACAGTCGTAAGCACCATAGTTTTCATGGATGATTGCATATCATATTACATCACTACCTAATATTCCTACAAACTTTTACTCATTACGTAAATGACGGCTTTGAACTAACTTCTGAAGCTACTTACAGTGTCATCGTGAACTTTTGCCTTATGACCCTAATCAAACTCGGATGAAGAATCAAACTTCTTAATGATATTGGTTGCAATGAATGAGCGATATTATAAAAGTTTCACTTTCACTGTCTCTTGATTTCGAAACTCTCCACGCGCTACACAAAACTACCATGCTGTAAAAGTGTGTCAATGTTTCATACATAATGTGTTCCAATGTAATTATTGACAGATTATTTTAGTAACGACAATCAGTTTCAGCAGCAGGTTCCATGTAGAAAATCTACATTGGAAGATTTAGTCACGCTCATTTGTTTAGTTGTCGTCTTTCTATTATTAAGCCAGGTGAAATACGGCTCTGCATCAAATTTGAGAAGGCGGATTCATGCAAGCTATAATGCATTTTACTTAGCCTACTTACTTAATTCCACATACGATGCGACAAAAGGAAGAAACTCTTCTCAGGTCCACATACACACTTGAGACCATCTATGACGTGTCTCAATCCCAACGTTTGGGATGATGATGATGATGATAGAATCCTTGGTTTGGAGATGGAAAAGTTTCATTTTACTTTCCATTTGTAAAATGTAAAAGTATTAGTTTTCTCTTTTCGCTGAGAAGAACCAGGCATATATGTCTAACAGTGCAGCTTAGCCATTCCATTTATAGTTTAGTGGACGCATCCTTTCTTTGTGTCAAAAGGGAAAACGAGGAATTTGCCAATACGATTATCTTTACTTTGGCAGTGTTAGTTTTACGGGGATAACAAAAGGAGGGAATGATGTTTGGGAAAATGATGTTGATGAGACGAGACGGAGGCAAAGAGACGAAATGAGATGAGCTCCTTTCCCTCCTCAACTCCTTCTAAAATAAGGAGAGTGAAAGTGCTCTATACTTTAGCTCTCCTTCTCACAAAGAAGATGATAGAGCAAGAGACCAAGAGCATTCCTGGACGTAAGCCCTCTTGTTTCTCTCCGAAAGGAATGTTTACTTGCTATAATGTATTCTAAGCCTACAGCAACCAAACCCTACCAACCACGCCATGCCACACACGCCGCTCTTCTCTTTTTCCGATGCTCCAGAGTGAGTGGCTGCTACTGGATTTTACAACTTACAACTAACTTGTGGGTTGACTCGCTAGTTTTCTTGTTTCAACTTTTTTCGGAATGTTTCCCACTTTCTTTGAAATGAGTACCCAGTGCTTCCCTCCTAAGGTTTCTCCTTATTTTCTCATTTCTTGGTTTGAAGTAGGCTTCAAATTCTCCCCTGACTCAATGATACGATGGTGTAGTTACAACTTTGACTAAGGTTATTTTGGTTCCATTGCTTGTTATTATTGTAAGACTATAAAATGCAAGGAGTCTTTTTCGTTGAATGATGGGAGGCGGAGATGTTGATGAAAGAAAAACTAGAAGCAGAAAAATAAACTGATATATACACGCCAATGATACCTATATGTATACTATAATAAATTGACTTGCGTTTCCTTATTCATCGACATCATGCAATTGCAATGTTCTTCTCTGCTTCTTCCGCCTATTACCTTATCTAGTTACCTAATCTGTACCTAAAATTTGCGGCATTCTTTTTCGGTAATGCAGTTGTGGTTCTGTACTACTACTACTACTACCATCAAGAGACTAAAAGAAATAAAAGTTATTGCAATCTGACATCAACCATATAGACAAAGAATCCCCCGGAATTTTAACTATGACTATGACTGCTTCCTCGCTTCTGCCGATGGAAGATGCTGGAAATTGGAATGGCGTAGTAGTAGTAGATGTAATGATGAGGAAATATGTAGTCTTTCTTGATGCAAGGAGTGAGCTCACTCTCAAAAAAATTAGCTCTTGTCGAACTCGATAGGAATTGGTGTAGACATAACAAAAGAGCGAGAGAGCAAGTGTTGTGGTTCTGTTTATTCTCATTTTTTTCGCTTAAAGATGCGGTAGAAAGTGGAATGGAGCGGGAGAGAGAGAGAGCTCAGACATAAACGAAATGAGGATTGGAAAAAGGATTTCAACATGCATAACAAACTAATGCACAACTTTTCCATCGCTTGAGGGAAAGATAGAGTTGGTATTGAAAATAGTACAGCATCAAATATCATATCATCATAAGTACCATAACGAGATGCAACTGAGTGCCGCAGTGTAAACAAAATATTCATTTCCCCATTATTATCTCAGCGTGACGGTGGCAGGCATCAACTCCATCCAGACATCAGCATAGTTTCAAAGGAATCTTTCGTATCGTGATGATAACAGCGAGAGAAACAAAGTGGGATGATCATGATGATGGGGGTATCTAAAAAGGAGGTTACAACTTGCCTCTTTTTCTTGAACAATAGGTACTTTTTTCTATAATGCGACTAACAAAACAAATGTAAATGTTCGCAATTCGTATCAAACATGGCTGCTAATACTTTTAGCCCAGAAAGAGAAAGATATTTGGTTGTATTATGAGTATCAATAAAAATAAAAAAGTATTCAATCTTATCCCAACCAAACCAGCTCTGTATTTATTCAGAAAATGATGACGGTTCAAGCGGAATCCGTAGAGTCGAGATCGAGCAGAAAAAGTAGTACTACATAGGGCAGGCCAGACCAAACTGTAATGAATTCAGATTGAGATACTTTCACTAGCGTGGCACATATTTACCCAAGCTGCTGCTGCTGCTGGTCCTACTACTGCGGCCTTGTTTTTTCGCCCTCTTTTAAATGTCCTTACATCCCATGTTTTGGGTAGTTTGCAATGGTTTGAAGGCACGAGTTGTTGTTTTTGTGGTGACGACGACGACGCCAAGTAGCTTAATAGGGGTATATTGTGACTTTGGTTTCATGATTATGTCGTGGTTGGTTTTGGGCTCGGAATAATATAAAGAATGACCTATCTGCGGTGGTGGTAGCTTGCCACTTGTGTACGTCACTGTGGTACATTCATACTTGTCCTTATGGTTATAAGATTTTTGTTATACATGCAAAAGTGGTAGGATGTCTACCACGATCGTTTTCTGGAGACAGGAAAACGACCCCATGCATTATTCTGCAACCTTTGTTAGACAAAGCTTGGGGTAAGTAGTTCGAGTAAAAAAGCGGAAGTACTTCTTCCCGTCATTGTCATCAGGATGCGTCTTAGTCACTGCCTCCAACTTTGCCACCCATTTTTTCTCAGAGAAAACAACTCCATTTTAAGTAAAACGTTGGACTTACGAATTATAGTAATAGTAGTGACGCCACCCCACTAGTTTTCTTTACATAACTGTCGAATAATATGATATATCGATACGAGTTAGTATATGTTCTCTGAAGGGATGCGCACATTGTTACCGGTTATTGTTTATCTCAAACGTGACAGAGTATTATGACATGTACATGGTTTGGTTTTGGTTCATTCTCAGCGTAATAATTGAGCCGAGAAATTTGAAAGGATCGGATGGCTGATTGAAAGCGACAAAGAGTGTCATAATATTACGATAAAAATATATTTTTCGACCTTTTCCTGCTCTCAAGCGGTGTCTAAGTCTTACATGACAAAATTAATTTAATATTTGGTTTCAGTAATTGGAGATGACGTGCCGTCAGTTCAATTGGATCGCGCCCAATACCACCCCGGAGACTCCGTCACTGCCGAGTGTCAATCACCATACTCTTATCCCCCCGCTAATATTACCTGGTTCTATAATGATACGGAGGTAAGGAAGATGAAAATTGCTTGTAATTTTTTTCATGCTGCTATAAAGCCTTATATTCCCTTTCCTCTCTCAGTTTATGTGATGTCTATTCATTTCCAACGATATACTTAGGAAATGATGATGATGGTGAGATGTGAGATCACAGATGAGGCATAAAAGCAATAATGATAATAACGTTCAGTTTTCAAGATAGTGATATTTTCCTTGGCTCCCTGTTTTTTTAAAAGGGGAGCTAACACAAACCAAGCCACAATCACAAACAACACCGCTTTCCCCTTTTTATGTCTATAAATAGAGTTTGAAGACAATCTGATGGCACTATACATTCATACGGCAGGAAACTGTGTTCTGTGTGCTGAAAATATTATTATTTCACTCTCGCGTTCCTTTTCTGGAGCAGAGTTTCACTCTATATTAGATATGAGATGTGATACTTATGTTTCGGCCAAGTTCTCAGGTGTGTCGTTAAAAGTAGCAACAACTTTCTCTTTAATCGAGATCATTTGATCACAGGTCCATAAAGGTTATTACCACGGGGGAAATGAGGTCTCATCGAAAATTAATTGCACAGTTCCCACTTGATAGCGGTGGGAATGGTGAGAGCGACTTGCTTGCCTGGGCTGGAAACAACCAAGAAAGTATCACACTCTCACTATATCTCAGCAGTTTTTCTTCCTGACGACTTTTCCCAATAATAAATTATGGATATATGGAGTTTAGCCATGGATATCATATCCAAGCCGCTCTTTGTATAGTAGAGAGCATATGCTTTTTAGTTGAGAATTTTCACGTGTTTTCTGCCTGGTGACTCGTGACCTTTGATTGTTTTCTGGAACGTAATTCCCTCGTCCTGTCCTTATGAGAAATATCGTAGTAGAGAACTGATGTCATTATCTCAGAACATTGAAGCGAATTATTTGAAACCAGCAGCAGCGCGAAAGAATCAATAATTAATGGTTGAAAAATGGAGTGAAAGTCATTAATTCATTAATCACCCCCTTTGTTTTGCATTTCATCTCGCAGGTAGAGCCAGATCAGCATGAAATCAAGACTGAATTAAGGAAATCGAATACAGATCCAATGACAAAATCAAGATTATCAAGATTTTCGTTTGATCTTCCGATTCCTGAGAAAGTACCAGTTAGCTCGGTCTCCATTAAATGCCGAGTCACCGTCTATACCCTTTATGACCAGAATTCCAGCACAAGGTCTATCGAACCAATTCCACGGAGGCTGTCAGGGACGGACACGTTGCTGAGACCTGGTAAGATTCGTCCGTCGGAGACTACTTTCACCTACTATACCTTGTTTCAATTTTTGCTTCAGCAACAGCTTTCATTTCGCGACGGCTTTCCTTCTCTGTTCAAATGGGTTTCATCAGCAGTTGGTTGACTTTACTTGGGCCTATGCCTAACTGCACCTGCTCTGGAGGAGAAGAATAAATGCGTCTTTTTCAAACGCTATAAAAATCTCCGTATCAAAATCAATGTGGGAACAGTGCGACTTTTACTTTTTAAAATCTCTTTTTCTTGAGAACCTTATTCTCTCCTCTGCTCACAAATCTCTCTTTAATATCTTCTTATGCCCAATATATTATTCCTTTTGGAGAAAGAAAGAAAGTAAACGGTATAAAAACAGAATGAAGCATAAAATACCGATTTTATATACTCCTCTTCATTCAATTCAATATACATTTCATCCCATTCCAGCTTTAAAGCTCCTTGTAGGATTAAACAACGCCATTTGAGAAAGAAAAGGGGGGAGATGTATCTTGCGAATCATCACATCACATCTTTTACCTAGTCACCTACATTCCCATAACTTTTGTGAAGGGAGTGCGTGGCAGAAACATAATAAGGATCCCAGCTATCCCGATACGAATACGACCCAATTGCCAAGCTTTCACTTCCTCTCAGCCTTTTATCTTTCTTTGCCCCGTATTTCTTTTATTATGGCTGTGGATCCATTGATGTTGATGTGCTTTGGGGAAGAGAGATGAGGAGGAAGGTAGTACGTGTTGGGTATATATTATATCACACAATGTAGCATAGCTTCCAGCGAAGGGGCTGGGACTAGCACAAAATAAAATGCGTTTTGCAACATAACACATTCCGTGTGGTAAAATAGTAAAACCCCACTTTTTTACGAACATCTTGAATACTTTCGTTCAGAATATCCATTGATTTTTCCTGTCCTCGCGTATCTACTTCCCTTACTGTTTTATGCCTGGGAGGTAATCCCCTCAAAGAAAGTAGGGGAAAGTCTTCACTGTCTAAAGTTGCAAGTTTTGCCTTATTTTTCCCGGTTGCAGTTGACAATATCAAGAATACTTGTGCGTCTCGTGTTTTGTATAAAAGCTCTTATATACTTAATATTTACTAGTCTTCGAGTCAGGACGTATATATGAGAACCAATCGTTAGGGAATTTCTGTTATGTAATGGGGCGATGCCACGAACGTAGTAGAATTATTTTTAACCATACCTTAAATAATACAAATGAAGCGTGGGGTGGAATTGCAAAAGTAGCTAAAATTAGAAGAGGAACGGAAAATGTTCAATGGGAGTTCCTGTTGCAGATGTGTTGCAATTCTTTAAAACTTTGTAAATAGTCGTTACCAAAAGGGTGCGAATTACGAATAATACTTCCGCCTACGTCTATACTTTAAAATGTCTAAATTC
The DNA here is from genome assembly GCA_001718145.1 of Orchesella cincta. Taxonomy (NCBI): domain Eukaryota; kingdom Metazoa; phylum Arthropoda; class Collembola; order Entomobryomorpha; family Orchesellidae; genus Orchesella; species Orchesella cincta. The sequence continues at coordinate 37,065 of LJIJ01000228.1, read as the reverse complement.
TCAGACGAGTCTGCTCAAATATTTATATATTATTTGTTGCGTAATGAAAGAGCAAAATGCCGATGACAAAAATTTATCACCTCTAAATCACACCAATTTCTGAAGATTGCAGTTTCAATGCCTGGGAGCTGATTTAATACTCGGTAATGTGAAAATTTGTGTTTGATTCTGTGAATTTTGTTGTTACTACCCATTTTACGTTTCACCTGCGAAAAAAAGGTCTGGAAAATGTTGTGACTTTATTTTCGTAAACTGAATCTGTAACTTCTTTACGTCCTGATTGACTGGACTTCAAACGAGTAAGCACGCAATGTAATAATGTAGACCTACCTCTTAACGGCTATTTCAAAGCCGAGGAAACCCACCCAGAAACAAACTCTCTCCAAAAATGGAACAGATAGTTCGCTACCGCTTGCTTTCTTGCTTCCAGCAAATCCAACTCCGAACCCTTAAAAGCCTTATGTCCGTAAATAGTGCTAAACTAAGTAAGAAAAGTCCATATTGCGAAAGTACTAATTCGTATTTTTTGTTCCTTTTCTCTCTCGCTTTTCTCCTTTTATGTTGCTCACAGGCACATCATCCTCCTCCAGATCATCGCTGGTGGCTGGTCCTGATTCAGCACTACGTTTCACTCTTGTTCTGTTGCTTGTGTCGGGTGTTACAACAGCTTTCTCCTTTGTAGAAAACTTGAATTGGTTACTTTGTCGTGTTAGTCGCTCTTTACTTTATCCATTTTATTACTGCCATCATCATCATCATCATCAACAACATCATCATTACACTCGGAGCTGCTGCGGTGGCTGGATCTGGTGAAGAAAAAAATATGTCTTGAGATTTTGCGAGCAGCAGTTCTTCCCAACATCCTCCAACTCCAATCCACTCCACTCCTCCAATGTCGCTGGTGTGGTGGGTATAACATAACGTACCTAAATAAAATTATTGTACTATAAATTTACTTTAATACTTGTCTGCTACATGTATACCATAAATATACATTATGGCTAGTTTCTCCAACTATGAAAAAAATATGTACATATTTATATATATGTAACCAAACAAGAGCTCCTTCCAACCAACCACCACCGCTAGCTACCATTTAATTCTATAAAAAATGGCTGAATCGTTTTTCTTTTTGTGTTCTCCTTCTTCTCCTCCCCGAAAAAAAGAAAATTGATGGGAACTGTATAGAAAAGAAATCTCGATGATACTAATGATGCGAAATGACTACGAATTTAACCGCACAAAAAAACTTGTAATAGCCCAAAAAAACCTATAATATATACAATATATACAAAAATACAATGCACAACAACACAAGACCTCACACACTCACGTACATTCATTGAACACAAACCATATGCTCAAGATTTAGCGTTTGATTCGACATTCGAGGCAGGAGTAAGTGGAACAAAGCAGAAAAGGGAGAATACTACTAGAAACCCCGATGACTTCGCAGTTTCCGTTATAAAAAGGTATGATGATATAAAAAATCCTATTTAATCTCATAACAGTAATTATTATTACCAATCGAATTTATACATTAAATATATAGTGTTATAATTATTATAGATTTGAGTTGTGCAAAATGATCGCAAAATATTTCCCACTTACAACTTATCTTATCATCAAATCCCTTTATGTGCAAACTATGCCAATCCATCTACATGTGATGATTATAGTTAAAACAATATTGAAAGAAACAAGCGGCAGTTAACTCCAGCAGGTCATTTCGTGTAAAAATAAAATTAGCCTAATATTTAATACCTACCGTAATTTGGAATATTTGACATTGGAATAACAGTCTAGGATTATTAAATAGCCGAGATGAAGCAGAAAAGGATAAAGGGTACTATACAATATAATAATAAGCAAGTCATGTGCGTGCATAATGCATACATACGCTAAGCGTAAAACAATCTTCCATGCTTTTACTATTATCCCCTTGATGTCAAACATGTGTGTATAAATTTTACAGTCAATCTACGTGTGTATATTTACAGCAAAAATTAATGTATTTCAGATTTTATGAGGTATTATGTAAAAAAAACCGAGTCATTTTAAGAAAACGTATAAAAACTAAGAATGGATTGGATGTTGTGTGTTTTGTCGAGTAAGAAGTATGAATGTGTTAAGTTGTGAAATACCGAATTCTACAGTCTAATAAAAGTGGAAGCAGATCTAAAACAATGAGAGAACATTTTCTTTGAGAAAGTGGAGGTCGATGATTCGAGTTAATTTTTAAAAGGGAATTTTTTCATGGAGTCTAATTTAAAAAGGAAGAATATACATTTATTCATCTTCCCCTCACTCTGAATGATTTGTACAAGAAAAAGGAAAGGTTTGTCTTGTCTTGTCCTTTCCGCTCCCAACTCTTACAATTATTATTCTCCACATTTTTTGTTTTCCTTTCCCCTTCTTCCTCATATCCTTTCCCTTTGTGCTTTCTTTTCTCTTTGTATTCTTCCTCCTTTATTCTTCTTCTCCAGTTTCTCACATCATATCCATTGCAACATCGCACCATCCACCATTACTCTCATCCTCTGGTGCTTTCTTTATACGCATGATGCACAAACACTTATACTCATGTACAAGGAAACTCAATTCAATAATATGAATGATCTTTGTGTGTGAAAGGGAGAAATCTAGCAGAAGCAATATAAAAAAGTGAAATAAAAGGAAGAATTGTGTGCGAGGGAGGCAGAGAATAAAGTGTGAGTTGATGTGATGCGTTGTGAGGTGGTGGCTACAGGGAAGGGACGAGAAGGAAACAGAATAAAAGGACAATTGTGGTGGAACTACGTGTTATATAAAATAACAAAGTTATATATTATGTTTTATTTTTTTCTCCTCGATTTTTTTATCAAGTATCCTTTTCTTTCCAAATACAAGACAGCACAGCCCACTTGTTCCCATCGAATGGATCGAAAGAAGTGAGTGAATGTGTGAATGGCTGAGCAAAGTGAAGAAAGAAAGGGAAAGCATTCACCGTAAATAGCAAAAGTACTAGTCCCTCAAGTCCTTGAATCATGATCACTTTTTCCGGAAAAAATCACCATCGTTTTCATTCCTCATTGTCGATAGTGGAGACTGGGCTGCTGGACACCCGGCTGGGATTCTTTGATGATATAGAATTCTCGACGAATCGACAACTTTCTTTTTCTTTTTTTTTTTGTTGGGAAATGATGTTGAATACACTAAAAGCTCCTTTCAAAATCATCCTCTTCTCCTTTTTTTATCCAAAGGTAAATAGATGTGGAAATCAAGGGAATAAAAGTTGTACTTTTTTGCATCATTTTGAGAGAGACCACTGGACATTATCAAAACAAAAGGGAAAGTGTTTGGTTGAGTTGGGAGCAAGAAAAACTTACGGATACGGAAGACGGATTCTGGAAAGAATCAACTGGGAATGCATCACCATCATCAACTCTACCATTTTTACAAGCATACACACACACGTCTACAACGTAACGATTCGATTCAATGCTCAGGTGCCTATGTCTGCTGTTGCACAAAGTTTGTTGCTTGCAGCAGCACAAAAAAACCGTGATGATATTGATGCACAAAAGGTTTTTGATGTCGTGTAAAAATAGAAAGACGTGGAAGTCTACCAGAAAGTTTATTCGCATCCAGGAAAAGTGTAAAATGCAGTTGAGTTTGGGTTGTATATGTATTTTTAAAGCTTGTATAACTTTATTCCCTTCTTCCACAGTACATTGCACTCCGATTTCTTCACTGGCTACTCCCAATTCCCACAGTGCCTCTTCTTTGCCTTGTTCAAGTGGCATGGGATGGCGGAAGCGAGGAGAGGAATATTATTACATTCTTTCAAAGAAAGCACACTCTCACATTGCTCATTCACCTAAAGTGTAGCCTTGAATCAGGCTCATAACATTTTATATAGAAGAAGTAGATATGTAGCAGGGGCAGTGGGAGTTTACAAGTACGCATTCTGGGAGAGAGAAGAAGGGTGCCGGCAAAGGAGAAAGTACGCCACTCCAGTATAATCCAAAAATATCAAGGAAACTTGAAACGACTGATTAAGCATAATAAGATACGCTGTGTGACCGTTGGAAGGACCTGTTTCCCCCAACCATATTCCAACCTGGTTGAAGCTATTGCTATTGAGCAGGAAGGGAAAAAGGTATCACATTTTTATGTTCTCTTTTGTTACATTCATCCGCCTAAAAACCATGAATCTCCCGTCACTACACCTACCTACCTTGCCTCAGCTTCTGATTTTTGCTAGAAGCAGATATTTTATATGTAGAGAAATAGGAAGGAAGTGAAAGGCATGTATCGTTGATGGTATTGCGTGAAATCACAGTTCAGCCAGTTTCTCGCTCTTTAACGTTCACTATAACTTTTTCACTGCTTTTCAAACCAACCACCCACCCAAATAGCATAAAGCCATCGCCTTCAGCAGTAAGGAAGGGACCATTAGATGAAGTCAGCAGCACCATAAGCATAGGTACAACAACCCTAAACCAACTGCATCTGAAGGAGTCCCATGTACCTACTCTAAAAGCTATAACTATTCTCATGCAGATGATGACCGTGATGTGATGATGTTCATCGTAAGTAAACACATGCATGTACACATACATATGTACATACCTCCGCGTAGTTTTAGCTCAAAGGCATGAACATCAAGGGAAAACGAGCACGTTGCATTCCATTCAAAGTGAAAGAGTATAAAAAAAGTAAAAGGTAAGGCATGTGAGTCGTCTGTGTTGCTGCATTTTTGTGTATTATGCAAGAATGCTTACGGTATGGACCAGCAAGTCTCTTTCAGGTCTCAATGGGAATTCCCACTCTCAAGCCGAAAATTATGTTCCATTTTGTGTGAGTGAATGCGTTTCTATAATAGGAAACATGGATTTCCTTCTTTCTCTCATATTCACCTTTTCCTGCAGTTTAAAACATCTGCTTTTACACGTATGCCTGTATCCATCAACAAACCGCATCAGCGGATACATTATACATTATTCGATACATTACTTCTCATGTATGGATTTGGCGAGAAATAACGTTGCTGTTGGTTGTGATTCACATCGAAATAACATTACATTGGAAAACCCACAAATGTGGAAGATCAGATCCGATCGGTGGTGTAATGGTGAAAATCATTGCAGATACATAGATTCCCATTTTTTACTCCGTTTTCTCTATCCACTTGGGACGGAACGGCGCAATATTTTTGAGCTGTACCAGCAACCCACAATCAACATGAATTGAATGAACTGAATCAATAATTATATTGTTGTACAATCACCAAAAATTTCCTTTGGTACATAGTAATTCATGGATTTTATTTGTGTTTAGACATTTTTTGGAATGTCCATGCGTGGATAAATACAAATGGCTTTCACTGATGATGTTGGATATCCTGTTTCCCATCACATGGCATTGCCATTGCTATCCTCACACCGCTTTCAAAATAGTGCGACCATCACCACAAAAGCAAAACCACATGTGGGAACAATATAATAATGTCTCTTGGCGCAATTCCGATGGAAGTCCCTGCATCTGTTGGTATTTTCACCGGAATCTGTATATATATGGACTCTCGTACTACTATTCCCTTCTGCCCTGATTCCCGGGGGCAAGGAAGCGGTAACAGAACAACTGTGGCTACATACATAATACACGTAGATCCATATGGGATGAAAATTTGAAGAAAGTTAGAAACACGCCAATGCTGAATTATATTGGTCGGGTGTTCCGCCTGGGAAAATACGTGTTGTGCCCGTCCATATCTGGATACAATGATGCAGAGAATATGGTGAATGATGCTGTTTCCCTTTTCGAAGAAGCCCAACTATCAAAACATTAACTGAAAACATATGCTTGTCGTCATTCTCCCAGACCAAGGGCATAGAAAGCAGAGAGAGAGAAAAAAAGTAATTTTTTCTTGCAGGATTTCTCCTTTCTTCACAAAAGAATAGCTGAGAGAGAGAGAGACGAGTGGGAAAAAGGAAAATGACTAAGAAAAGGAATCGGAATATAAGGGAATGAAGAATGTAAAAATGAGATTCGCCACGATGAACGTATATATTCTTTTGTAGTAACTTAACGCCATGTCAAGCCAGGAGGAGCATTATGCATTTACGGAATGATATACCAGCTCTCTCACAATCAGGTATAAATTTGGATGAATAGAAGGAAGGCAGTAGCACGTAGACGTATGCTTGCTTAGTTACAACAGGGTGAAAGGAAAAGGAATGCCTGTGGCTGTGGGAAGCGCAGCAGCAGCAGCAACAACAACAAAATAATAAAATCCCTGCTTCTTCTCGCTAACTAAATAAATGGAATGAATGCCATGCCAGAGCAAAGGTAGGCACAGAAGAGCGAGGGCACTGAAAGGAGAGTAGAGGAAAAAGAAATAGTTGGTGAGTCACGCAGATTTTGCTCTTGACTAAGGGGTATTTGGGTTGCAATTTGGATGAAATTTCGGTAAACCACGTTCCTCTCATTTATCATAGCCGTTTTATGCACTAGTTTTATAATAGAGTGAAAGAGGCTAAAAACCTATACACAATCCCATCACGGATGAAAGATAAAGGAGTTTCTCTACCAAATGCCCAAGTAGATATCCATATAGTAAGGACACACATGAGCTGAGCGGCAAAATACTACGGTTCTTTGCGGCCAGATTCATGACCATGGGAATATTCTCCATCTATCTATCTATCTCACCATCCCATCCTTTTTCTTCTTCACGTGAGCTTCATTTATCCTGTCCCGTAGAAAAAGGTATGACTATATACTATAGGTCTCCTCCGAATGAATAGATATTAACGAGTGAAAAGTGCAAGGGAAATAAAGCAAGCAATTGTAAAGGTTCATAAAGCTTTGCATTGTCCGCTATTTAATCTCGCAACGTAAACTCTGCTTCCTCCACTCCAAAGAAAATCCGGAGGACCAAAGAGACCGTCGAGCTGATTGTGATTTGGAGGAGGAACCCAGCTCTAACAATATATGTATTCTCCTCCCTTCCAACTTTTATAGGGTGATGGTTGAATGTACACAAAATGTGACAATATTAGACTACTTTCTCCTAAAACAACTCTGCTCTTTACTCTCCTCATTTCATCGTCACATTCATTTCAAATAGTGTGTGTGTGTGTTTTGGTCTCGTTTTGCACTTTCTCTCTTATCCAAATCCAGGGAAAGTTTGCGAAACTCATTCACACACTACCAACAAGGGAACCAGATTAGGGCGAGAAGAGCTTGCCTTGTGTATACAATTATACATCACGGAAACCCAGTTGATCTTTTCCCTTTTATAGTTCTCCACCAGCCCATTATACTATGCATACGAATTAGCCTTAGTTAAAAGGTTGAGCTTTCTCTCTCTTTCACAGTGTCTTATTCACTGTGCTGATCTGCTAAGCCGTAACTGTTAATGACGCCCAGAGCTCAGGCCCCAATAAATGCATATGAAACACACTATTTCCATTTTCAACTCACAATCAGCTTCTTCTCACACCACACAGCTACCAAAGTGGTTGGGTTTGGGTGAGTGAGCGTACGTACGTACCGTGTCCAGAAAGATAGGTTGTGTTTGCTCTCACAGAGAAAACAGAACGGAACACTCACTTGCTTCAAAGATATATTGGAGGAGGGTCCCTGAAAAAACAAGCTTTCTCTCCAGTAATGCGAAAACTGAGTATTCATTCAGTCACTTTGGTATGCATGAATTGACAGAGTGAATCCATACCATGGAGGATCATCTTTTCCCACACATCATCCTGATCATGATTATTTCCCTTTTTGTTTCAATTCAAAATCTGTAGCCAATGTAAACACCATTGTATCAAAATGTAAAGGCAGTCCAATACACAATATAGATACATATATGAGACATAATATTATGCGTCGTATTACAGCACCTTCCCTGCCAACGAAACACAAATCTCTGAAGACATATACCATTTCCCTTAACAATATTTCAGGGATTCCCATACTAGCGTGAGTTGTATGCCTGTTAAACCTTATACGTGCTGGTTGTACATTCATGCCATACTACTAAGGCACAACATTCCAAAGTAAAAAGTAAACGGAAGCAAACGCACGCAAGCAAATAGAAGCAGAGAGAAAAAGCAAGACAGAAGATGGGCTGAAGGAGTATTTATGTTCTAATCTCAGAACACCGTTTCCCACACCTGTTACATTCGGCATATAATGTTGTAACAAAATAAAGGCTAAGACGAGAGGAGAAAGCTGGAGAAAAAAGAGAGTGGAAAAAGAAAGCTTTAGCACTACTTTCCTCACATCCGTTTCACGAAGAAAGCTTTTGAGATGGAAAATGTATACATTTTTGTATAGCAGTAAAAACACCAAAGCAAAGCAAGGATAAATGTCTTTGGAGGGGTAATGTAATGCGTATATATCTTTATATATAGTTTTCTTTGCTTTACCGCAGAGAAAAGACTTTATTGCCGTGATATGGTGTACATTTCAGTTCGTCACCTTCATAAAAAGAGTGCTTCCTCCTTTTCCACACAGCAGCAGCTCATCTTCCCAACTAGAAAGGAGAGAGAAGCAGCTTAGAAAAAGACTCGCTTTTTTAAGGAACCAAAGGAAAATAAGAGGGAACGGAGATGGGCACTTTTTGATAGTGATTGAGTGAAGAAGGGGATTGAAGAAAGAAAGGGTTTTTTTTTCTTTTTAAAAAAGCTACTTAGGCCTGCCCTTCCTTTCCCTTTTCTACGCTCACTTACGTTATATTACACATAAGGAACTTAAACTCAATACCAAGTCGGGTTAGAAAGCATTAAGGAAAGGAGATGATACACTTTCTCCTTATACATTTTTAACGTTATGTTACGTAACCCAGATTTAAAAGAAATAGGAACCACTTGACTTACACCCTGTTTTAACTTGTTTTGAATACAATGAGAAAGCGGCATTGACTTTCTCCTCGTGGCCCATCTCCTTACGCAATAACATTTATATGAAGATGATATATACTTATGTGCAATTTAGAACTGTTGCTGTTATACACCCTGTGGAGCTCGCCCCTTCTACACTCATCCATTAGCAGCACTCCCCCTGGGCTTTTCTCATGAACACTTTTCGATGAATGGATAGATTTGTCGCAAAGTGACATTTCTGGTCGTAGTTGGATTAGAAATGCTTTTTCTTCCGTGGTCGCTGCTCCTCTACTCAAAAAGAAAATAATGGGCAATGGGTAACTAGCACATACATATATGCCCCTACCTAAAACCCACTATTATTATACATCGTCCTATATATTAGCCGAATTTTCACCAAGAAATGTAGCCCATACATCACCCTCCTTTCATAACAGTATGATGATCATTTCACGATATTTATTCTCGATTTGCTGTTCCATAAACACTGAGCCTTTCACCATCATCATCATCATCACCATTTCTTTTCTCTGGTTGTCCTTGTCATTCGTACTATCAACCATTTTTGGTCCTCACCACGAAAAAATAACATTCTTCCGCTTTTCAGTAAACCAACTTTCTCTGTCAATCTGATACAAGGATGGGAACCCAGCAGGAAATGAAAAAAGGTGAGGGGAAAAGCAGCCATTTTCAGTCCACACCACGACACAAAAAATGACAACGGAACGGCAATGGTTCTTTTCCCTACTTTTGCTTCCTGACACTCACTTGTGCTTTGCATGGCAATGGCAACACTTGATCACATCTCTCAAGATATATCGGTTCCGAAAATGGAGATAAAATGGGAAATATCACAGGTGAGAAATGTGTACATTTGTAACGTAACCACACATCTTTTCTACCAATTTCTATCTCTGTTACTTGTGTGGAAAAGAAAAGGAGAAAAGTAAAGAAAATCGGATTTTTATGGATCTTTTCACCAACATGAGATTTTCAATCGTTTCACAAAATCAACATGAACCCATCCACACTCTGCTCGCTTTCTTCAAAAGAGATAGTTGCTATCGGCGTTGTTGAAGCAATTTAATATAAAACACACACATATACATTCCTACTTTCTCCAGAACAAAATATTTTGCTTTCACTTGATATCATTCTATTGGATCAAGTATGTATGTAGGCGCATATAAGTCCATTATGATATAACTCTGTGGTATTTTCCCGAATATGAAAAAAATGATTGTGAAAGATTTAACTAGAGTGTGAGCGATACGTAAAAAAATTTTGTCATCTAAAAAGAGACTAACAAAAAAACCGTATTATTTATACAGATGTATGTACGCTCTGCACACAGGATTCTGGGAGAGAGCTTCAGTGAGATTTTCGTTAACAGACAGGATTATGGTGGTTGACTGCGTCCAAGATTTGTGTTTCCGCCTCTGTTGCCACCACAGCTTTTCCCGTGTAATGTATACATTCAGTTGTAGTGTGAGAAATACACAGAGAGTCATAACGGGAGACAGTGATTTCTATTTTTTCACTTTGGACTCACTCGTAAAAAAAGTGGAGAAATGTTGAAGCAACAGCAACCATAATGGTGTGCACACAGAGACAAAAAAATGCATTTGTGATGAAAGCGCTTTTGTCCACTTTCTCTGAAATGTTGCTAAAGAAAGAAGATACACATTTAAATATCGGTCATATTCCAGGAGCCAGGAAGATCAGTAAGGCGATTGCGATTGAGAGCTGTAATGACAATGACAACCTGCTTCTACATTTTTTGTTGCTACTGCCCTAGTCTACCCTCCTTTTTTATTCGATCACTCAACAAAGGAGTTATCTCTCTATAAATTTTACAGCATGCATAACTGATACAGCTAACGTTGTTAGTTTCCCTCTGTATATCTCTACTTACTTTTACTTTAGATCATTGTGAAAGTTTTGATCCCATATCTTTTGATCTTTTATCGAATTTTCAACTGGGAGAAGAAGCTCTTCCAATAAGTGAACGAGAATAATATAATGGTAGATGGAAACGAAGTAAAGTCGTCGAAAAATAGCAACAGCATCACATCACAGGAACCACCCTTTAAGAAACTTTGTGTTATGCTTTCACTTTAAAAAACTGTCGTATCGTAGTAGTATCCTTCCAAACATTCCAGATTTTATTGCACTCTTGAAAAAAACTATGCTCCTTCTCTCTCTCTGTCAGAGGTTTATCTGAAAAGAGTATTGAGTGACTTGAAATGATGTCTGTCTATCTTTTTTGTGTAATAGCCTTTTCCCAATGTATTCTTACCATTCATGTTCATGCCATTCCCATTTCTTTCAAATAAGTGGAGCAGATTACAGACAAAATAGAAATTGCTGTTGATCGTTTTGGGTAGCGAGCAAAGTCGAACTTATACATGTATATTTTCACCACCCAAAAAAGTGTATTGTAGACATTGTATTGCATCCACATCTCCTGTCCAAATCTGTCGTTTCCTTATTCCCACAGACAGCACTTGAGAGACCGACCGTGACGACCATTTGAGGACAGAACAACAAATTTAGGCAGGGATATAACAACACACCATCAATGCTCACGAAAGTAGGACAGTAGAATAAAAGTGTGATGGTTGTGTTGTCCTGTCTCGGAGAAAGAAAGGGTTTCCAAAGCATCTGCTCTTACTTACTCTCGCCTGTTGTTACTCTGATTATGGGAGAAAGCAAAAAGAAAGCATGCGAAAGTGAAAAGGTAGCAGAAGCTCAGTGCTCCGTAATATGGTTATGTACCATCAACATCAAGATGATGATGACGGGAAAGCTTTCCTAAGGTGAGTTTTCCTCTCCCGTTTTTTATTGCGAGACAACGACAACAGATACAATGGAGCAGAGGAGTCTTGTGCTATCTGAATGGATGAAATAAAGAAAGCGTCATGAACACACGCACAATTTAAGCTTTTCTCCTTCTTTTCCTCGCTCTTGAATACAAGAGTTGTTGAATGGCTTACACAATCCGACAACTGTTTGGGAAATGTGTAAAAATGCAAAAGCATGGTATAGCATAGAACCATTCCAGAAAATGTCTATACACCCACACCACATCACCCCATTTTTACATTATATTCCCTTCTCTCAAAGAGTCACATCGAGGGAGAGTGATTATTATGATTATTTTTATTATTACTGAAGTTAGAGGAATGCGAGCGTGAAATGTGCATAGGATGTGATACAATAAGATGAGCTCCAGTGATGAACAAGATGACTGTTCCCTACATAAAAAGAACATTTGGGTTACGGGCAAAATGGATGAAATTGCATTTCTCAAGGAATTAGTAGTTCGTCGAAGGAGGAAAAATTACCTCTTGCAGTAGTTGAATCCCTCAGAGTATAAAGGAGTATATGGTATGTTGTAGCTAGAAAAGAAAAGAGGTTATCACAAAATATAATATATATTTACACCTAAAGTTTTCTTGCTGGGGAGCAGTGAGAAATGACAAGTTTTGACTGGGAAGTGAAAATATGCTGACATCAGCTCTCACTCTGACTTTTATCTCATTCATGCTTTGCTTAATCCATTTTTCTCCAATGTGCTCCTCTCAAAATAACGTTGCTCACAACTCTTTTCCCATTTCCTCTTGTTCTCCTTTTCCCTGTCTTGACTGGCTGCAACTTTGCTTCGAAGAGACTTTTCCCCAAAAATATATAAAGGGAACTTGTGTAGCAACTTGGTGAAACATCTGATAGTGAGTCGAAGAAAAGTTTAATGAAATATTGTTGTGGAGAGTATAGGTCTATTACACTTCTTTTTTCCAACCTCTGTGCTTCTCTCTTCCATTCACTTTTTCTTGGGCGTCCAACTCCAAGACTCCACTCTACTGAAGCTGTCTACAAGTTGTGGCTAGGTGGGAACTAAACTGCACGAACACATACTTACTTCTTCTTCTTCCAACAACTAGTCAAGTCCTCAGGTACTACAAGTACCCTTTCTATTGTGCTGGTAGAGACCATTCACGTAATAATCTTGCTACTTCTTCTCCTCCTCACTCTCCACCGAATTCTTTCGGACAATCTCCCAGTACTTTTCACATTCTTGAATATTATTAACTGGTTATTTGCTCCTACCTATGGCTTTCCCTCTTCTAACTTTTTAAAAAGTCCAACTCTATCCTCTCTTGGGCCACAAGAAAAAGTAGGAGAGGAAACGACATCATCATTGTATTAAACACAGGCTTCCTTATGTCTTAAACTTGCTCCTGTTTCCGGAACCTGCTCTAATACGCTAACATATTACCAGGACTTATTTTCATGTTTCTATACAAACTCTCCGTCCAGTTATGTTCTGAGGAACCAGAAAAAAGGTAAGGGAGACGAAGAGAAAAGGGCTTCAAGTGTGAACTTTTACTTTTCCATTCTTTTGGGACTTGTCCCGTCCCAATATCTTTCAACTCCATCTCACACTCACTGACTTCCAAAAAGGAGGCTAGGAGCACCAGCGAAGGGTACCCCATCATCATGATTATGATAAGTATGAGCGCCGTTATATTTATATACCATCATATTATGAATTGGGTTACCCCCGCTTATTCTATTCTGAATGACTTGTACTATTGCGAGCAGGACAAATGCCTTTCCGGGGAGAAAAGTCGAAGAGAAAAAACAAATTGTGGAACTGCTATATATGGATGTACATGACATACATGAGATCATGATATGAAAAGTTGTAGCAGCGGAACGAATATGCTTGACAAAACACTGGTGAAAGTAACACTTGACGGGATGGAGCATAATATAATAATATTATGGAGTAAGTATTTCATTGGTTTGGCTTGGCGGCATATGAAGTGGTGTGGTGATATCTGTGTAGTGTGTAATAGAGTCATACTTAAGGAGATCCCAAAGAAGCTCTGTGGAATTGCTAATAGGCTCCTCTCAACTGGAAGTGCAGAGAGTAGCTGCTACTATAGCCGGCTTGATATTATTCAATAAGGAGAACGGCTCGAGTTGTGACGCTAAAGTTTTCTTACAAAACTTTTACTCTTTCACTTTACTAGTTTAAAACTCTTTTTTGAATTCCGGACAAGTAATAAAGTCAGCCGTACATCTTACTCGTAATAATATCTGGCTAATATAATGGAGTCCTTTTTGAAAGGGAAGGAGCCAAAATGATAAATGGGAGATCAACAGCAAGCTCTTGTCGCTTGCTGCACGCTGTTAGGTAAGCAAGTCTAGAAAGTGATTAGAAATTGAAATGTTTTCAAGGATTTAAAAATTTACAATTTATGTACGAATTTTACGACGGTACAGTTCTAAACCTGTATTTATTATATTCGAACGTGAGTTAGGTAGCTCGATGTTCTTGGCATAAAATGTAGTAGAAACAGGAACAACACTAAATTATAAACGACTTTACAAAATATGTACACCTACTTATCAAGTCAGCAACTAATGCTTTCACGGCAAGAGCCCTGGCTTGTAATGATAATGAAATACGACAGTAAAATCTTAACAAGTACTGTAATCCAATCCGGACTCCATCAACCAAGCCAATGTTTATTCCTCAACTACTTTTTGAGGGTTACAAGATTGAGCCAACAACAAACAAAAGTAGTATATCCTTTCCCCTTCTATTTTATTTCCATCAATCTCATCATCATCTTCATCCACTCACTCACCAACTATCCCATCTTGACATGACATGACCAGTTAGTTAGTTATTCTTCATAGTTCTGCTGCCCTCACCAAACCCAACCACAACCACTACTGCAGCTGGAAGAGTGAAAGTAAAAGTGATAATCTTAAATTTTCCGCATCCTCCTTCACATCATGTCATCAACATGATCCTCACCACTGAGCATATTATTCCGCTATTATTCTCCAGGAATATATAATTTACTCCTTCCACTCATCCTCGTGTTTCCTCTCTGATTGAAAAGAAATGAGAAACTGAAGGGCGGAAAATCTCAAGAAGTTACACAAGCATGCTAGAAAAGTTGTTGGTTTGGTTTGGTGGGCTAAATAGAGAGAAGGAGGGTTGATGCTTCTCTGTTGATCATGATGTTAATGATGTACGATTATTATGGTGATGGGGATGGGAGCTGATGGAAGTTGATACGGAATGATGGAATTATAATGAGAGTCAAAAAGTCCGCTGTATTCATCCACCGGAACATTTTCCTTTCCAGTCCAACATTCTCAACATTTCTCAGGTTTTCCTATCCAAAAACTGAGTAGCATTTGTGAGCAGACATGTTTTTACTTTTTTTGTACACAAGAACACTATAGCAAAGGATGTGATGTTGTGAAAAGTCAGTTGAGTCCATGATCCCTATTCAATTTGCCATGGGTTTTTGTAAGTAAAGAAAGTTTTGTCGGAACACAAGGCGTCACAAACTTGTGAACCTTTTGTGTGTACCATGCCGTGCTCCTCCACTATGATGATACTCTTTACATTTATACAAGAATACCATATTATTCTTGAGCTTGTTTCTTCCAAAGCAGAACCGAAGACAACCTCCACTCATGTGACATTGGTGAAGAGTAAGAAAATGTATATGATTCTTAGTACACAGCAGCATCTGTACAAAAAGGACGACACAAACTGTTATTTAACTCTTTCTGGGAAATATAGAGACAAGGTTCAAGAAGAAGAGGAGAAAGTCCGTAAATCTTGAGAATAGATAAAGGAAGCACAGTCGGCTGGGCCTGTGAAAGGGATTTCAAAACCAGGAAGTAAGCCTTGGTGGCTATCCAGAGAATGGGATTATTACACCGATAGTCATTCAGAGATACAGAAAAGAGGAGGAAGATGCAAAGAAGTCAAGTTGCTTGTTGGCTCTGAGATCCTTATAGAAAAAGTAGTTCTTATAAAGTTTGTAGCTTTCTCTCCAAAAACTTTGACTTCAACTCGGCTTCCCTACCAAACCGAGTACCACGACGAGTCATTTTCAAATTTGTTGAAAACGCAAAACAAATTTGTTGACAACCTTCTGCTATACTGCTATAAGCATTAGCAGCCCTCTCCCTAATCTTTCTCTGACCCTTTCTTCTTCTTGGCTTGGCCAAATCGCATAAATTTCTATATAGAAATCTCCGACTATATCATCCATTCCCTCAATTCAAGCATGGAGAATAGAGGAAGGAGACTCACTCTCACCATAATAAAGTAACAGAGTGTTGAATCCCTTTGAAAAGTTTAGTTGACTCAGTAATTTTCAACTTTACGGCTCATGGTCAGATTATGCTCCCTATTATGTGGCTGTAAATGGGAAGAATGGGCTTTAACGGGAGTTTGATGAGTTATGAAACAAACGCAATGTGTGAAATAAATGGGATTGGGATGGAATGAGATGATGCTATATGAGGATAGGATATGGTAATTTCCACAGGATAAATTGTATGATGGCCACTCTTTCTTGTTGGTGAATGGATGAAAAGGTCCGTGATTAAAATATATACCATAACTTCTTTGATTGTATTCTTCTGTTCCAGTGAATTCCTTTTCTCACACGAGGAAACAAAGAGGATGTTTATGGATGCATGTACTTTCCAACCAGAGCCACACTTCTTCCTTTACAGAATGATTAGAAGAGAGCCTCCTTTCTTCTAAGAATGGCCGAATTATTTACTTATTTTGGTAATAATTGTTGGTAAAGATGAAGATGATGAGATTATGTTTTGGACAGGAGAAACAACAGAAAGTCAGAGGAGCAAACGAGCGATAAGTGAAGTGACCTAGAAACTTCACAAGACGGACGTTTTCTCCGGTTCTAGAGCCCAACCCAGATTCTACTGAATGCACACATAAAATTACAATAAAATGGGATGCTTCCAGGGAAATGCTATACATAATATGTACATAGAAATGCACAAGTGCATAAATAAATTATCTGGAGCTCCTCCTGCCTTTCTCTATTGAAAATATTGTATTTATTTGAAAAGAGACCATGTTTTGTTCCGGTTCTTCTTTTTACTTTTTGGGAGTATTTTCCAAGTGTAAAATTAAAATTACACACACTCCAACTAATACGCATAAAATATGTCGAGCTTCTTACGACATTTCTCATGCTTTTCAATCTTAATAATTTTTCACACGGCTCACTCACCCTTCCTGGCCTGTCATTTCTGTCACCATGAAAGTTCGAATGATTCCCCTCTCCAAGGGAAGCTGATTCGTCACACTCACATTTCCTTTTCAAATCGAGCTGATGACAGGATATACTTAGAACACAAACCCTTCTTATTCGTTCCCTCGTTTGGGCTCTGGCTGACTGTCAACCCTTTTCTTGGGAGAAAAGAATGAACCGACTGAAAGGGTAGACGGTTCTTCTCAAATAACATTAGATCAACGAGTCAAAAAACTGTATTTCAGAAAAGCCATGTCGGCTGATGGCATCTAACTTTAACATGATTGTATTGAATAAACCTTACTTGAAAGAAATTTCATTCTTTTCCCACTTCCGGAAGGAAGCCAATAAGGGGGTTCAATTCAAAGGTTCGTAAAGTTTTAACTTGTAGCATTTTCACTTAAAAAAAACTCAGATGTCTGCCCTTTTTGGTCTTTCAGTGATCGGTATTACTTACTGTACAATACTTATTGTGACAATGAAAAGTGTGGCGTTGAACTGCAGCCATTTTTAATATTCAACAAAATTACTGAATTATTCTATTTTAAAATGCAACAAAGGTCGAAACCCAAATTTTGATAGGAAACACATAATACCCGACTTATTGTAAATCCCATTCTGTCATTCTGCTACTTTATTTTGTGAGAAACAAAAGGTTATGCACGTCATGGGATTTTTTTTCAATGAAACCCTTTGCCTACGAGTTAGCTCATTCATGTTCCCTTTTACAGATTGTCGTTTCATTTTATTGCATTAGAATAAAAGGGTTTCCATCTTCAATTTTTCCATTTTAACTCACCTTTTTCATCCCATCCTCACATTCCATAAAGGAAAAAGTTCTCTACGAAGCTCCATTCGCGACCAGCAGTAGTAGCAGTAGCCTATCTATTTTATTTAAAGGGAGAAGATCAAATGATACCATTGTACATACAGAGCAGGAACACGGTGCTCGAGACAGGACAAGTCAAGTGCATGAATCACCTTCACCACTATCATTATGCCTAAAACTCCCTTTCTTCTGGAATGTCTTTCACTTTTTAAAAAATCTGGCTTCAGTGGACATCAACTCATGTAAGTACATCTTTTTTGTGTGTGAGTGGAGTTGAATCGGCTGCAAAGAGTGATAACACAGGACCACCAGACCAGGTATACTTTCACGTCGTTGACACACTGAGTCAAGAGGAGAACTAAAAGTTGTTTCAATTCAAGGAGAATTGTACCATCTTCCACTTCTCTTCTCAAATGTGAACGTTGCTACTTTCTCTTCTTCTTTTCCACTTGCTCTTCTGTAATCCAAATTTCCAGGCAATTAAGCTTTCTCAACTGACTACTCTCGCACATTTGATTTGATTCCACATGATAATGTGCTCTAATGGCCAATAAAATGAGAGAAAAAGGAAATGGAAATCAAAGGGAAAAAGAAAGGTCCACACACATAATGAACCTTTTTCTCCATGCTACTACTGTTTTCCGCTCAACTTGGTTTCACCCTCCGAGTCTTCAAGGGGTTTTCACAGAAGGCTCACTCGTATTGGCCGAGACAAGTGTGTATAATATATCCCTTCTCTCCCACCATGATTAGAAATTGTATCTTTCTTCCTACCAGAGACCATGTAACTTGCTGGGGGAGTACTGATCTGATGTTTTATTCCTGATTTAATACAATTTCCATTTCCTTTCATTCTTCTT
Source organism: Orchesella cincta (assembly GCA_001718145.1). Taxonomy (NCBI): domain Eukaryota; kingdom Metazoa; phylum Arthropoda; class Collembola; order Entomobryomorpha; family Orchesellidae; genus Orchesella; species Orchesella cincta. Next base: position 18,389 of record LJIJ01000228.1, on the reverse strand, counting down.
CACTTCACACGAGCTCGTTAATTTATATGAGGACCACATACATCTCGAGAGTAACTCGTGGCGCGTGCAACTAACTTGTAAAATGCTTGTTTGCGTATAAGTACCAAAATTGTTATCAAATCAATGTCATACACATTCTACCAATATTTCTTGTGCTCCAAATTCTGCAGACATTTTGTCCTTCAAAATTTTTACGTCCGTCGGATCAAAATATCCAGGATTTATTTTCTTTCCTAATTATAATCATAAAAAGTATCAACATTTTGTTCAATCCAGCGGACATGTGCAAATATGATGTTGGGAAATCAACCATACTTTGAAAATTCAATAATGTTGATGCTGTTTGTTGCCCTAATTTAATTTTACAGAACTCAAAATTTCTCTATACGTACTCTAAATTAATCATGATCGCAATCCAGACCCAGACGTATTATTTTGTCAGAATCAACAACGGATTTCGAATAATGATGTACAGCCATTCATTTTGTACAAACAGAACAACTGAGTCGTAAAAACTGAAAAGTGCTTCCGGATTACAAAACCTAAAGAGTTGTTCAAGATTCAGTGATGTGGAAAAAATTCGTCGAAATTCAAAAGTTGTGTCAAACATTTGCCAATGAGTGTATTCGTGTATGCTGCCAAATAAGTAAAAAATACTGATACAACAGAAAAGTTGTTCTACGACACAGTTCGTGCACTCTAAAAAAATTTAATGAGTAAATTCAACAACATAACAATACCAACATCCAATATATTGACCTATGACGAATTTTCTCGTGAATTATGCTACGATTACGTAACTGGAAGTATTCTGCTGCCTTCATTTCCGCATCCCTGGAGTTTGCTTATTATAACGGGCGAGTTGTGACACAAATCCATGGTTTATTGTGGATATTTGCTGTTCAACCAGTTCTTGGAATGTGTGCTTCCGCTTCCTGGTTCAGTTGGTTCTATTTAAATTTAGAATTTTTAGTTTTGGACAATTTTGTGCAAATATGTTGGTCAAAGCATCTATCGCGTACCCCGCTTTGCGTAGCACATAATTGAAAATACTCACATGCCCTAATTTAATAGAGGACAAATGATTTGTTTGCAATATATCGTAAATGAAGATGTGTGTGGGCGGGTGTCAAACCGTAAATACAGTTTCTGCATGAAGAAACGGTGAACAATCTCATTTCATCATCACTTCAAAAATGCTGAACACAATGGAAAAATTGCTAAGAAAAGGAGCAATGGAGAAAGTAAGTTTTCCAAGGTTCCACCCATCTTCAGGAAGAAGCATATCGAGATTGAGAACTGAATAGTGTTGCTAGCATCCATATCATATAATTTCATCATCACTTTTCTAACAATTTGATGATAATATCTTGTTTGAATTCTTTTCTCATTTTCACCCACGCTAAAAAACGGGAATAATCTCTGGAAAATATTTTGAAGGTGGTAGCCACTAGTGAAGTCATAAAACAGAATGGAAAAGAATTATTTTCGATGACAGAAATACTTTCTCACAATATTTATACATGGCCAGTTTTTTTTGCTTTCTTTTGGCAACCCTGAAACAAACTTGCATTTCCTTTTTCCAATGTTTCATACAGCGAAAATGTACATGCATTTTGTGGTGGTGCCTATCAACTCTCTAACCCCAAAAAAAATTGAAAAGAATCTAATGTTTTATGCCCACATTTCACTCACATTGAATTCTCACCATGTGCAAAAAAGTCAGTAGTCGAAGATGACGCTCTATTTCTTTTCTTTTTTCCTTTGGCTCCTTTATGCCCATTTTCACTTTGATGCTCATCTCTTCTTCAGCTTGTTGAGAGGAGCAAAAATAAAAATGTTCTTTGGCTTTGAGAAGAGCTTCTTCCATAAATGGGCTGAGGTCCAACTCAACTCCAACTTGAGATTTCTTCCGTGTTACTTACTGTTTCAGTTCGTGTGTAAAAAAAAGTAAAACGGGAAGAGAGCAAGCAAGCCAGCAGCCAGGAAGAGGAGCAAGGTATGTTAAGTGCGCCATATACATTATCCTCGACAGACAGCAGCGTTTTGTGCTCTTTAAAAAATAGATAAAGAAGCATTCAGCCCTGTGCTTGTGGAAGTGGAAGCGATGCTGCAAAATACTTAAACTGCTAGCACCACCACTCATTCTTCACGGCTGTCTTGACATTCCTCCAAAAATTTATGGTTGACCACACTTTTTACGCCGACAGAATAAAAATTTTGCATAATTTCCGCACTCTGCATACAAACAAAAGTAGGAAGCTGACAGCAGCTGCTTTTTCTTGTGGAGTGGAAGGAAGGAACCAAATGCACAACTATCTTCCAAATAAATGTAATGTTAATGTTAGCTGAATGAAAGTATAAATGGTATAAGAGCACGGAGAAAGCAGTTAACCTTAAGTCAAGTCAGTACGAAACTGAGCATCTTTTTATTTACATTTTGCAGTTTCCCATTCATTGACGTGAAATAGAGAAACACATTACAGCAGACACAGCTGGAGTTCCAATTATGTTTCATTTTGAGTTATGTAAAATGTACGTGAAAATTGCATCTCCTTTGGCTTTCAGAACAATTCCTTCTACGGAAGCGATTTAAGTTGCACATTTGTGTCGTTTGCAAGACACTAAAAATTTACACTGCAACAAAGCAGTACTCGCAACCCTATGCTATAGGCTACAAGCTAGTAGTTACATGTAATAAAGAGTATGCATGCAAAAGTGCATTTTTCAAATATCCATCATTTCCATTTAAAATCTGACATTTTGCATGGTTCCCAGCGCCATTACAGTGTATGTAAATCACAGACAAAATCTGGGTAATAATGGTGCTTTGTTTCACTATAAAATTGAGCCCAACAACACATTGTTGTTTTGGTCGTGTTATCGGCTATATCATTCATTTTTCTAGGGATGTATTTCCCATTTGCATTGCACAACCTACTCTGCTCTGCTGGAACATGAGATTCAAAACATTTTTCTCTGCTAAACTAGTAGACTCTAGCAGGAGCAGCATCCAAATTCCCCTTAATAGAGCTGGAAGGAAGGCAACTATTTTGGGAATCGTAAAGCAATGAAGAGACAACAAGCCGGCCCATTATATCTGTGGTTTACTGCTTGCCAAGGTGGTTACGAGGGCCCGTTACTTTTTTGTTGGTCCGCTCTGTTCGTTATGTTTATGAAGTGTGTATGGAAAGAGCAATAATGGAGATAGTGTGCGGTTCACGTTCACACTCACCAGAAGCTGAGCTCTAAACTTGAGAATAGCAAAACCACCAGGGCCGAAATACATACCTACAAATGACAGTATAACTTGTAAAAATATACAAACCTAGATGCTCTCCTGCATTTCACTTTTCACTATAACGGTAAAATATACACTACTTTCCACGTACGAATATAGCACACGGGTATAATAGTCTGGTGAAGCAGTTGGTGCCCAAATCGCCTATTTTCTTCTCCATAATGACCCATATTTGACATAAAACACGAAGCTGTGTACACTCATAACAATAAGCATTTATTTTGAAAGTTTTTTTTCTTCTTCCTTCACTCAAATACACTATCCTGACGTGTATAATGATTGTTGGTCCGAATTTAGAATACTTTCTATGTACATATTTCTACATAGTTTCTTCCAATTTCGACTTCAAAAATCACGCAGTATTCCTACGCATTTTCCATCATCAAATTTTTATGCACTGCAATGACTTTTTCTTGGTGTGTCTGGTTGCGACATAAAAACAACTGTGGGAAGGGTTATATAAAGCCCTTTGTGTTATTGTGTCCCCTTCACACTTATTTATGCGGAATGTCTAATGAGATCTGCGTAGCCGTTGTGGTTATGTTGTTTCCATTTTTCCTCAGTCGTTCGTGCGTGCTTGCATTCATCCTTCGAATACAAGAAGTGCGTCTGGTTTCTTGAGGATCATAACAGGTTTTAAAACCCAAAAATGGGTTTACTTTGGTTGGCATTTATTCCCCTTTTGGGCATACGCTCCTCTTCAACTTTTCCTTTGACAAAATAATGCAGAATGGCATGGCATGACATTGCTTCCGTGCCTTCTTATTCTCAAACTTTTTTTTGTTCGATTCTTTCTCACAATTTTCTTATGGTAATAGTTGGTTTGGTTTGGTTGGGTGCAAAACAAGATAAGATCGAGATTGAAGAGAACACGTAAATTCATTCAAAAAGATTTGCATCTCAACAAAATCTTAAGAGCCATCAGCATAATCTTGAAGGGAAGGAAGGAAAAAGTCGTAAAAGAATAGTCTCCTCATCATTTCCTCCTAGGATATTTTTCCCTCCGATTTATAGCAACGTTATTTTTTAACATCTTCCTTTCTCATCTTGTCGTCCTCAAGACCCTCGTGCACTGACAGTCCCTCGCGACACAACCCATCCACAAAGGCTAATACAGAAATGGGTTCTCTGGGACGAAGGAAAGTCACAGAGATAAGCCCTCCTGCTCATTATCATGCATTAAAACTGTCATATTCCTTCTCTCGGGTCCCCAGGTAGCCCTGCATTATTAATTTGGTGAAAAATGCAGGAAATGGATTTGAGAAATAAGGAAATTTCATTCAAACTATTACAAAGTGGCACGCGTGACAAAACTTTCTACTCTTCTGCAAAAATTGGAGAATACATAGTATGTACTCTAAAAACCTATGCAAATTTTAAGAGCTCGTTACAATGAGATCTGTTATCATTTCCAACGATTAAGACCAGATTAGAGAGGAAGATAGAGGTACATAATATAATGTGTATATATGTATGTATCAGAGAGAAGCACACTCGTTTTGTCGACATGAGTTTCTGAAGTATACAGCTGTATATATAGCTGAACATTTTTTATTTGTTCCTTACTTCCGCATGCCCGCCATATTAGCAGCTACTTAGGTTCACAGAGTGCCAGCGTAAAATGAGAAAAATAGGCGATAGATTAAAAGCATACACACGTCTCTTTCAAAGCCCTACAACACTTCAACATGAATTATTTCCTTTCCAGTTCTTCTTCTTCTTCTTCTCGGGAGCTACTGCTAGTTTAGCTCGTAGCAACTTTAGAGAAAGAAAGATTCCCATATTTTTCTCATGAAAAAATCTGAGCCGTGTGTAGTTACATGTGCACCTGTAAACTCCGTACAAATGTATAAAAGGGTTGTATCTTGTCACACATTTTTTACCATCCTTCATGCTCGAAATCAGTGGTGGAGAAAGCAAGCAATGGATAAATCTAGCCTCGTTGTCGTCCTCTTTTATTACAGCAAAGCTAAGAACCAGAAAGAGCTTAACAGCGTGGGCCCTTATTTTACTCTTCTTTTACTCACTTTTCTGTTTTTAACATTTCTCATCCATTTCTCTATAAATTTATAGCACCTAACCCAAAATCATAGATAAAATGCATGCTTTCCTCTACTACTACATGGATGTCCTGTTATCTTCATCTTTAAATAAATATGTATATATATCTGTGTAAATGTATGGTAAGAATGTAACAACTAGGAACCCAGTCATCCGTTTTTTTTCATGAAATGGAAGCTCAACTAAAAGAGCCATTATAGCTGAGGACTTTAGAGAAAATGGAAAGTGTAAGAGGGGAAATAAACGACTAGTCAAACTAACCAAACCATACGATTTTAGGAATATACAGATATATTGGAAATAAGTCGTTCTCTTCCTTTTGAAAAGTGGTAAACATGTACATTAACACATACGTACATATGTATCTCAGCAAAATGTTGGCGATGCCATAATAACAACTGTGAACTTGCTCCCACCACCATCACCACCCAAAATGTAAGTCACTCTTACTGAAACGGAAAGTGGAGAGCTCCAATCGAGGTCCTCCTCTCCCAAAGTGTTGGGCAACAAAAGCGGAGACCGTGAACATTGACAAATGTCAGTAAATAATTCATCTGCTCAAGCGTTTCTCATCTCTCTTCCAATCCGAAAAACTTAGTAACCAATTTAGAATCTATTACGGTAAGTGACTTTCCCTGCTTTCACCGGCTTCCTACTTTCCTCTCTTTTTCACCCATTTCAGAAAAAAAAATTCAACTCTCATAAAATATTATAGGTAAGGGATGAACTGGGTGAGATGCCCAAGAAAAGAAAGTCAGCGTGAAATAGAAGAAAAATAAATCTGGCATACATTCATATAATTTCATATAGGAATACTATATAATAACAACAACAGTCGCTATACTAGATATATTTCACAATTCCAACCTTTCTCTTCCATACCTTGCCAGAAATATGTAGCAACCAGTGTGCTGCTATCATATACAATACAAAACCCCAGAAAAAAATATCGTAAGCAAGGAGTCGACAACTTGCCAAAAAATATTTTTCAAGTATCCAACTCAGAAAAGAAAGGGAGAGGAGAAAAACTTTTTTTCTTCAACCACTCCATCTCCTACGTTCCTTCGTTGCAACATATCTTTTACAACAATAAATTCTTAATGTTGTTCATTGCGAGTAAAAAGGACACTTTCTCGTTAGCCTCGTTCGGGGAAGACTTTACAGGTTTCTATTTTGAGCGTTGTTATACATCATCACTAGCACCGTACTTATAACCATGCCTTCATCCTCATCTCCTTGTCGAACTCTCTAAAAGCACGAAGGAATACTTTGGTAATGACGTAATGCATTTCGCGTTCAATTGCTGTTGGCTGGGCTCAACAAAAAATGAGAAAAGACGAGAGAAAAACGAGTCCTCAAAAGTGAAATGAAACTAGTTCCGCTCTAATAATGATTACGCTGACTCTCATAGATGGATAATATGCGATAGTATAACGTCGCAGATATTTCGGTAATCTACACAAAATGTAATAAATATTCTGCTACATTGAACTTTGAGAATAATTTGAGAAAACTAGTTTACAACTAGTCTACAGAGTACAAAAGGTTAGTTGATAAATATTAACGAAGATCACTTTCAAACTTTTTGGATCTAAAGAATAAGAATACGAAACAACTTTTTTTTTCTCTCTCTGAAATACTTGCAAGTTCCAATAACAGAAGAAGAAGTAGAGAAGAAAAGGTCTTGAGACTTTTGAAAGAGTAATCAGGATCATTACAGGATCAAATCATTTTTCCTAGCATGTCATTAACCAAAAATCTTGGAGCTTGTTGATCAAAGAGGAGAGGAAAGAAACCCAGTTAATTTACCCAAGGATGAATGGTGAGAAGCGAAACAATTAAAAGGATACAAAGAGGCATTCATCATCAGTGACAGTAACTAATGAGGTTAGTCAAGAAGTTGAAGAGAATCGAGTCAAGAGTCAACACCAAGAAAAATATACATACATTATTCTGCTTGTCACTCAATATTCTATCTCAAATTATGCATCATCAGTTACGCAATTAGCGTAAAGTAAATAATTATTCAACACCGTTTTCTTCGCAACGCTTTTCATCTCCGATTTCCCACGATGCTTCAGTTTTATGCTTGCTCGAAAAAATTAGACGACGGCAAACCTATACAACGCGAGTTATAAACAAAAACGAGAGAGCAATACTAATAATTAGTAGCTATTGAATTGGAATATAAAATGGAAGAGCTGAGCTGTGATTCAGAAGAAAAGGCAACAAAACCTATTATTAGAAAGCCAAATAAATGTTAAGTGAATGAGAGAAAAGCAAATAAATGTATATAAAGCCAATAGCCAAGCTATAACCATTTATGTTTACCAAAAAGGACATTCCTCCACTGTGAAAACGAACAGAAACTAATGGCTATAGAAATGGCTTAAAGGGTGACTAAAAGTAGAAAAATCGGTGTGGTGGAGAGTGGAGCGGTGTGTAAAAAGACGTTTTATATAGAATTATTATACCGTATTTTAGAAGTCTAGTATAGAAATACAAACGAATCCGAAAAAAGACACTTGGTTTTCGCTAGATCCGAAAGAAATACATTTATTTGTTTACCAAAAGATTCCCCTGACTGAAGACTTGTGTTGTAATAGGAAAGGCAAATAGATACACAGAGTCTCTGATAATATTGCATGTGCTATTGCTACACACATACATGCTTTATCCTTTGTCTAGATCGAGTTGCACCACCCACGTTGAAGCAAGTCTTAACATTTACATAAGTAGGGACATTGTTTGTTTGCCGGATGAGTTAAGAAGATGCACCGTTACTCACGCCACGTCACCCGCTCTAGTTTTTGTGTGCATTGCACATATTATGCAATTATGACTGAATAAAGGCATCTATTTTGACTCTGTTGGTGGTATTGCATGGTATAAATGGCGAGAAATATACTAGAGCACAGAAGACAGATAGCAAGTGCTGCTGATAATCACCCGAGTGTCTGTTTTTCGTCCCGCAACATAATTTTCCTTTTTCAGGACACATGGGAGTAGAAAGAACAGAGGAAGTAACCAAAACCGTGGAAAACGCTTCTTCTTGCGTGCTGTTGTTGCTTCCCAGATGGTCAAACACTTTATATTGTGCTCCTGCTCTTTTTCACTAAGCATCGATTGCTTCCTCAACTTTTGAAAGTTGACTGCCAACCAACTATCTACACCGATAAAGTGTTGTTATAAAGATTGTATTGTAATATATTGTAAATATTATAACAAGAATGAGGTGACTGACGTGCGGAAGGAGCTCACAGAAAAACCAAAAGAGAAAGGCTTCCGTATCAACCACAACATCATCAAACGGAATACAACACAAATATACAGCTACATCATCATCATCGTATCATCAGCATCAACACAAAAAAAATAAAGTGAAGAATGTTTCCGCTTCGTTTGTTCCCCATCTTTTTATTATCTGGAAAGAGGTTTGATATGGAAAAGTTGGTTTTCACGCAAACTGAAATGAAGGTAAGTTACCAAAACCCTAACCACATCAATGGCACTGACCAAAATAAAACTGGAGGCAAACAAACTACAAAGTTACTTGGAGAAACCATTGTTAGTTGAAATCCAAAAGTGTGAACTCTGTTTTGGGTAGAGAAAACTATTTTAGGCGTTTGTAAAATTTGTCGGTCTTTTTTAACGTTGATACTATTTTTTCATTTCGTTATAATATAACGGTTGTCTCTGGATTGATCTAATGTCTTGTTTGAGTAATGTGGAATATAAAAATTAAATCGCTTTCGCTCCTTCCATAATTTTGTTTGAACATTTGATTTCCACTTCCAGTTGCATTGTTTAAGCTTCGCGTAATAATTATCCTTCGTTTCATTCCCCCTGTTTGTTCTCTTCTACGTGGGTATGCAAATGCCATATTATTTCCTTTGGTGGCAAAGTGATATAGTCAATCGGTGTCATCATCAACCAAGCTAGAAAATCATTAGCATCTTCTTCATTGTCTTATCATCATCGCTTTCACCATCTCCGGAATACGGTAGTAGTAATTGCAATGTTTCTCTCATTCCCATCCTCTGTCGGAACTCTCCAGCTCCGACCATTTGGTTTTGGCTTGCGTGTGACAAGTACATGATGACACGTACAACTTGTGGAACACCGGCGTGTGAGCTCAGCTATTATTAGCATTTCTCCGAGTGGAGAATGTTCTCTATTTCCACTTGTGTGTTTTAGCTCTACTGACAACACAGTTTATATTACATTTCTTTTTCTTATATAGTTTGCCAAACGTGGCTTGGTTTTGGCTTCATCATCAAGATCGACCCTCAACAAACAGCAGTCGGCTTCCTTTCTTTTGGGGCTTGAAAGAATTCACTTTTGCTGTTGGCTTGGCTGACGTCTGTTTATGTTAGGAAGGATGCGATGCTCATCTTCTTCTCCTTGCGGCTTCTCCTTCCCCTAACTCAAGCATGACTTAGCTTTTGCCTTATTTAGGAATCCCGTGTATCTGACAACAAAAGCATATCGTTATTCCCAAATCCCCATCTTGTCTCTCCACATAATATTTCTAATACAACAATAATAATATATCCAATCCACTACCTTTCATATTATCATCTCCTTCCAGTTTTACCTTTCTCACACAACCAAACCCAACCAAGTTTTTACTCCTGTAGAATCTTTCTGTCTGCCAATGCCCCGACTGTCATCATTCATCGTAATGAAGCTCCGACACATACTCAGCTACTAGCTAGCTGACTGGCTTCGCCTATTCTTGAGAAAATTTCCTACTTTCCAGTTTTCCTACCACCTCACCATCTTGATCTTTTTTGTAGGATATAGTTTACACCAAGTGAGCCTTTCATGCGGTTATATCAACTGAAATATCGCACCGTCAAAAAATTTCCATTTCTCGCTCTCAATGACTTTGAGATAAGGGAAAGGAGTCGAAAATAGGTCTGCTCTCCCTCATTCCTTTTTTAGGAAGGAGAAAGACAGCCAAGATAATATTGAGAATTCCATTTTCCCACAAGAGAATTACCATCCCGAGACCTCGCTCTGGAAAGAACACAAGGTGCAGCAAAGAAATTACTTTGTGCTGCTGAGAAAAGGAATAAAAAAAGATCACGATTCACAAGTCATCATTCTTTGATTCTATTACAAAACCTTCATTCTTTTGATGCATGTTACAGCCTCACTTTCTTCCTCAGCGTTTGGGTAGAAGTGGTCGTGGAACATGGAACTAATATGGACAAAGAGGAAGATGATGATGCATTTTGTGTACTTTCCCTCAAACCCATTTCTCGATTGCCTTCCACGCCGCTCCAAAGTTATCATCAGCATCATGGCTGAATATTGAATAAGACATGAAATGAAGAGATCATAGAGAGATGGCCATCATCGCTAATTTCATCCATCCAATCCTTTCTTTCATTAATGTCATTTGGCTTTCTCCTCTCGGCCCATTCACTCTCACTGCAAAGTGCACACACCGTCATTCTAACAGACAGTCTCCTCTTCAAAGATGGGAAAAGGTGGTGAAAATGGAAAGTGTGAGTGAGACGAGAAGATGATGAGATGCTGTAAAATTAACGCTTCCCTCTGAAAATTCAATTTTATAAGTTAAGAAGGCTAATAGATAGTTGTTACACCATACTTTTCAGAGCCATATTCTTTTGTAGATAAATGTCCCAGCATAAAGTTTACCTTTGGAAAAGGTATCTGCTTGTGAAAGTGATTTTGAACGAGAAAGGAAATGGAAGCGTGATGCCATTTTATTCAAATTAGATATAGCTAGCCATCCCAAAGTATATGATATGTACATAATATTGCTTGCTGACAGTCAACAGTGGTTTGGTCCATGAAATTTCTCTCCGCTCCATGCTCCAACAAGTGATAACAATGCTAATGAAGAACAAAATGAGTACGCGCGCCATGAGAAAAGTTTATTAGCGAATGGCACTTGTGTAATATTTCAACTAGAAGAAGGCATGATGAATATGCCTACCTTTGATGAATCCTCTCTGCTCTCTCGTCAACTCAAAGCACTTTCATTTATATACTCACGGTGAAATTACGTAAAAGCACATTAATAATGCATTATATTATTCATTCTGTTGTAGGAGTAGAGCTCCGTTTTCAACGCAAGCAAACATGTGTACCCGTATTCCATCAAAGTCCTGGTTGGCTTTGGGTTTGGGTATCATATCATCAAGAGTTCAAAATGAAAGTGAAAGCAAAATCAAATCTGACTCGACTCAAAGTGGCTGGAAGTAATGATGAGCTGATGATGATGATGATGATAGGTAATAAGTGGTCTGCAGACAAGTGACTCGTAACTGTGTAAATAAAACGAGAACTGAGAATCTCTAAAATCTTCTAACCGACAGCAGTTTATTGCTTTCATCAATCTGCTACATTGCCGGTAAGGCTACTATATACAAAACTAACGTTATCTAAAGAAACAATGAATTGTATCATCATCATCATCCTCCTCCTCATTGTCAACTCTCACATACACTTGCAAATGTTGTACTTTTTACATTTTCACACATCCTCTTGAAAATCAACTTAAAACGATCGCTTGTGGAAGTTGGCAGCTAATTGCTGGCTTTGAGCATGCATCATATCATAATATCATGCTAGTATTCTAAAAGATGTGTTCAACATGAAGTGCTCTAGTCAACGTGTGAACTGTAAAGTGTTTTCTGCTTTAGACTGATGCAAATCTAACTCCAGTAGTGCATGCAAACGCAATAGGAATTGTAAATCGGGTGAAATTTGAATAGAATTTAAGTAGCCGTAGGCTACCCACTCTGAGAGGATTGAACGAAACGGAACACAGAGGAAAAATGACAAGTTGCCTATGTATTTTGGAGAGAGCAGTATTGACAAAAAGATCTTTCACTTTTGGTTCTGGGAAAGTACCTAAACTTGAGAAATTTTACATTTGCTTTTGTTATCCGATTGTAATATAATGTATGTTGGTTGTCGGTTGGTTTGCTGGGATAAAAAGGCTTCCTCTGTTCACAAAATGGAAAAGAAACAGAGAAAAGGCCGAGTTGGAGAAAGTGTACATATATTTGGAAACGTCATGAGCTTCCCTCTCTCTGCCCTTTTCCCCTGACGACTGATTTTGACTTTTTGACTCTTATTCTACAGCTTTCCTTTCACTCACTCGTCTTTCAACCACTTTAAGTCTTATTGAATTGGTCCACCGCCCATTTCTCTGTTTTCGAATCAGGCGGAGAAAGGGCAAAGACGGGGTTGATGAATGTGATATATATGTTGCTCCCGTCCTGCTCAAAAAGTTATAACTTCATAGCTTCATCATCATTCGACTCTACGCCATGCCCTACTCCGTTTTTAGCTGGGAGAATAAACGCTTCCAAAATAAAGCTGAACGACATATCATCTTTTGACTGCTCTAATGTAATGTGGTTTTGTCCAGTATGACCTATAGATTTAAACATTGACAGTGTTGAAGAAGAGGACAAAATTCTATTCTATATTTGAACATATTAAATTTTCCTTGTGAGAACATAACACACAACGTTTCATTGTGTTTCTCATCGGGAAAAGGTTTGGCTTTCAAGTGTGAAGAAAGTGGAATCAGTGAGCCCTGGCCACAATACAATCAGCTTTGTCTTCGTTCCTTTTTGTCCCTTTTGTGTTGAGATTGACTCCAAGGACCTTTGAATAGAATTTGAGTTAGAAAATAAAGCCAGGCCAGCATCATTCCATTTGCCTCGCTTCAAAAAGGAGGAGGAAAGGACTTCTCGTGTGAAAATAAAAGGGGAAAAGACATTCATTCAATGCAAAAACAGCTAAATGTGATGTTACATTACATTTTACCGAGTGAGGAATGTAAATGTAAGTACATTCAGCGTCTTATAATCCTATTCGTTTTGTGTGTATACCTACTTGTTTCCCACATGACAGGAAAAAGTTGTGCTGTCGACTCTCTCATCTCTCATTCCGCTGACTTTTTCCATGGAGCTTGAGTTGATAAGTGAGCTCCTTGGGAAAGCGGGCTATATAGGAACTCTACATCCATAAAAGCTTATATCAGATTAGGGAAAGCAGTTGGTAGACTGTCCTACATTTAAATGAGGCATCGTACTATAAGCCTCGGGTTTTTTATACATACTATTTCCAGAGAGGGAAATAACAAGCCTGTTACTTCCTTGCGTATTGAATTGAAGATGCCTACGCTACGCATATTTTGTGGTATATCAACACCGATCACTATCTAAACTATCATGCAGCCATTTTGGGTTGGATACTTTAACTGTTCTAGAAATAAAACATTACATGTTAAACCAAGATATGTGTCACTAGGGCAGAAGGGGAGAGCTTGCTGTCGCCATTTTCCAAGCTTGACTTATGATAATGATAAAATGAATTTTTCAGAGCTTTCAGAATTTTTTAATGACAATCAACAGCAATCTTCAGTTTTTATTTAGCAATTTGATTTGACGTGTGAGTTAGAAAATATTGAAAATTCATTAAAAGTCGACAGAACAGATACATATTATTATTTCTAAGATTTAACTATTTTTTCATCATCATTAAATTCAGTCTTCAGTTTCTAATTTGTAGTAATTCATCGTATAAAAATATTTTTATCGTAATGTTATGCGTATCTAAGCTCAGGAACATGAGAATCCATCCAGTTACCATTCCTTCACAATGCGTCAACTACTGAAAAACAATAAAATAAAAGTGATTTAGAAGTGCTTGCGTCCTATTTATAATGGCATAGAATATTATAAGAAGCTTTGCAATGTACTTACACTTCAATAATTTTCGTTTCAAGTTACAAACCCGCAGGAAAATTATAGTTACCCCCAAGTTCGTTAAGTTTGGAACAAAGGTGTTGGCACACGTTTCGAAGAAGTGCATTTTGGTTTTGTAGCTCCATGCATCTTGCTTCGATTCCCCTCAGACGTAGGACTTCCTGTCGGAAATTGTCATTCTCCTTCATGTCCTCTTGATTAGGGCGACACGCTCTTCGTCGATTATACGCTTCTTAGCCCTAGAGTTTCTGGCTGACAAAATGTTCTTCGATCGCTGGGCCAGGTATTTTTCATCCTTGAGCTCTTCTGGCACCTTCTACAAATGCATAAATAAAAACACAAATTGTTACTGTTCGAAAAATAAATGTTTTGAAAGTTGTTACATTTATAGGCTTACATTTCTTTGGACTTTCTTAGACGGTTTGCGCAGTTTAAGAAGCACTTCAGTAGACAAAGTCGGAACAGAAACAGGTTTCTGCTACCGCAATATCGCAGGAATTCGACGGAATTGCAACAGCAAGGCCCCTGCTGGTTGAGGGGAGAGGTTCACTCGGCGCAGCCACTTCAATCCTCGGTAGTTCCACTCCACAGGAATTTGAGAATGATTGGTAATTAAAACCACGGCTTCGGGCACTTGCACATCTTGACTTGATGGCAATGATGGTGGTTCCGACTCGGAAATCTTTTTGGAAACGTCAAATTAAAACTTGTTAAAATAAATTTTTCAGCGATTATCAAACCCAACTTTTTATTCACGCATGGATAAACCAAGATGGAAATCCAAAAATTTTTAAAGAGAAAAATACACACCGCGTTGTCCCCAATTGGAATAATTTTGTTAACTTCATTCTCGTCGAATATGTGGTCCAAGTCAAAAATATTAATGGTGTCGAATGACTGGTTGTCGTTGTTGTTCAATTCAAAATTCTCCATTTTAAGAATAATTTAAGTTCCCAGAAACTTTGCTCGGAAATTTAAATTCGAAAAAGTTTTCGGAAACTTATATGGAAAAACTAAAACTGACCCAAAAATCGAGACAACTGACTGGCACCGAGTCTGAAAGTGGAATGAAATGAAATTCGTTGGGAATGAGAAACTTTACAAACAGTTAAGTTACCTTCTCCTGAGTACTTAACATTAAATTTGCATTTATGCCAACATAATAGGCAGGATAATTAGAAAGCAATGAAATTTGTCATGCGCATTTCGCATAGGTACTTCCAAGGTCAAATAACAATTTACATTTGTGATAACTATTTTTGAAATCGGGGATTATGAACATAATGCAAATAGGGTCAGAAAGTACAAGTACACTATAGCCCCTTCGTCCTTTGACCTGAAGAAAGTTAATAAATGAAATGAAGATGCAGGTGCAAGGTTTACAAAGCACAAAGAACATTCAGACGACAATAAGAAGCATGGCATTTAATTAGCATGTATTGAAACTTGTATACATATTATATTGATTCTTTCTTCAGTGAAGTAAAGGCATACAAATTCGTTTGGAAATAAACGGGCTTCCATTGCAAGCTAGAATTTGGAATTTAAATTAATTTAACATCAATGAAGTTGGAAGATGAGTTACTTGTGCCTGATTTTACCTGTGCGTTAATAAATTAAAAGTGCATCGGGTTGCGAAGTTGTGATAGGTCGTTATTGCAGCTCTGATAATTTCTTGGACAAATTCATATTTCCGAATCTTTCATTAAGTGCACTCATTAATATAATTTGAAAAAATCAGCATACATTATCGCACAATTCCAAGGTCAAACAAGCGAGATACTACCACTACTTCTTCAACTGGAAATAAAATTTTATTACATTTCCAAAATCAGCCATAAGTCTAGAAAACATTGCAAAAATTGTAATTCACAACAAAGAAATTGGGAGCAACATAACTTTTAAAGAACCTACTACTAAACGAGCAGGAATATTTTTAGAAACAATTTTATAAACCATTCTTTGGAACGATTATGATGTAAAAAATTGAATCAATAACTACCTTCAACCTTGCTTTTTCCCTTAAGCTTAAGAGAACTTTACTGGGACTTGTTTTCCTTCTCCCAAAAACTTTTCACTTCTCCCTAGCATATGAAATCCCTTATCCAATCGTTGAATAGAAATTTCAGTCTTCTTGCTCCAACATAATCATAAAAATGAATAGCTCCTTAAATGCTGACATCAGCTTTGGGCTTTTCTGCAGCCCTCCTCCATAACATACTATACATGGACATGCCCCAACGTTATTATAAGTAGGTATGTGTCAGCCAGTTATAACAACTAAACTTAAAACTTGTCTATAAAGATCAGCTTTTGTTGCTGACTGCTGTTGAAGGGGCTGAGCAAAAATCAATTGTGTTTAGGTACCCGTACCACTTTCTTTACCCTCAAGAAAAATATCCGTGTCCGTGCCTACGCACTGTTGACTGACCACCAGCTAAAACAATTTTTGTCCTGATGACACTGAGAAAAATAACGATTGAGACACAACTGGCAATCCTCCTCTTGAGCAGTTAAGTGCCCAATAAGATGAATTGAGAAAGCCTGTTCACTTCCCGTTACATTTTCCAATGAATTTAAAATAATGTTATCATTGCCTCAAGCAAGAATTTCAATTCCAACCAGTATGTTGAATGCATTGTGACTTGTAACTATAAATATTGTTTTTATAACATTATTCCGTGTTATTTTACGAGTAATCATGCAAATTGGATTTAAAAAGGAATTAGGTTTTTTTGCTATGCGTAATAGTGACGTAATTGAAATTCTGATAACCAGAAGGGGAAAATGGCCAGAAAAATCTCCCGTATTTCATTTCCTTTTGGTTCTGACAGCGACAACTCCATGTCCCCCTTTCCTTTGAGAAGTCTCCCAGCTGTCAATCTTCATTCCAATTTAATGATGTCGATTGTGTTGACCAGTCCAATCCAATGAAAGACTAGACTAGACTCTGCTGCTCACAAAACAAAGTGTTCCCACTAACGAATCCTTCTTCTTCTGTTCTGATCAGCAACAAGTTCAGTTGTTCTTGTTCTGTACTTCTGGTGAAAGACAGTTGCTAATGTTGATTCTTTTCATTTTCAAAGTGTTTACTGTCTGTGCTTTGTGCAATACCAAGAGGAAAACAGCATAATAATAATATGTGTTTGTATTCCTAGCAAAAAAGGAGGAAGTGCTGGTGCTGCTGTGCTTTTCTTGGGATTCGATAAGCGAGCAGTTTGTTGTTCACCCCAACCAAGTTCTTGGAATTTCCTTCCTTGTTTCCCTTTCTTTCATCTCCCAAGGGGAAAAGCTATTAATGTTTTCAAATGAAGGAAAATCAATTTGAGAAGAATGGAAGTTCCCTTTTATCTCATTTGTCTTTCTTTTATTTATTTTTTGCTTGCTTTCAGCATCGTCTCCTTCGTACAAATACTATTTAGTGTTCGACTGGAGGCAATAGGCCCACAAAGTTTCTTAAATTTAATTATTATTTAATATTGGATTTGCATTGTTGTTAACATGTAATTACTTAATTATATTTGACGGTTTAACAAACTGTAAAAGCTCCAATTGTAGCCCCTACCTTAATAGCATCCGCAAGTAAATTGAATTTATAAAATGGAAGGAAGGTGGTTGAGGTATAATTAGAGCTTTTACGTTCTCCCTGCTTTCGACGAGACATGGCATGGGAAAGTAGGCTACAGTTAAGAAAACTATTTAAAAATTGCATAATACTGTATACATCGACTGGAGAGTTAGCAGTAGCACCTACATTATAAAGTAAACTAATTAAAAATTTGATTCGTAAAACTTTTTTAAAACAAGTTAATTTGAAGTCATTATTTGAACAAGTTTGGTTACTTCATCATGAAATTTATAAAACATAAAATATTACTAAGTTTAGATTCAGCGTTTTACTGACATTAGTATCAACAAAAACATGTTGATTTAAAACCGAAAAAAACTTGTAAACAACGATTCATGATCAGTTACTCTTTCTCCGCAACATTTTTATCTACAGGCAACAGACATAAAATGTATATAGGACACAATGAAAGCTATCAATCATCCATATTATTTTCGTACAAGAGCTCTCCACAAACAACAAATAATACCATATTGCATAAAATAACCATTAAACTATGTTTTCGATGCGAGTCCTTCAGCATGGCTTAGCATTCATCCCTAATTTCTCTCAAAGTCTATTTTTTATTATACGGCACAAAACACATCTCACTTTCTCCTTATTACAATTGTTGATAAAGGCAATCAGAACGATAACC